>WEIV01005268.1:1504-15789 GCA_013390005.1 Calyptomena viridis
TATGGCCTTTTTTATATAAAAACCACCATTCCAGCTTCCCTGGACACACTCTTCCTTCCTCTGCTCATGTGTAGGGAACAGCCCCAGTTTGAGGCTCCTGGCAGCAGGTTGCCAAGAGCTTGAAACCAATGGGAAATCCCTTGGA
This sequence comes from Calyptomena viridis, assembly GCA_013390005.1. NCBI lineage: Eukaryota > Metazoa > Chordata > Aves > Passeriformes > Eurylaimidae > Calyptomena > Calyptomena viridis. The sequence continues at coordinate 1,650 of WEIV01005268.1, forward strand.
TTTCCGTGAGAACTCAAAGTGCAGGGAAAAAAGTCCAGCTCGAAAAAAGGAATCCCAGGAATGCAGGAGGAGAGGCCGAGGTGGCTGGGAATTCTTTCCAAAGTGAGGGACACCAGGTCTGTTCTCCAGAGCTCTTCCCTCTCCAGAGTTTTCCTCTCTCCCTCCCCAGGAAGGGAAATTCCACTCCTGCCTTTGGAGCCAGGCTGGGAGAGCTGGGAATGTTCACCTGGAGATGGGAAGGATCCAAGGAAACCTTGGAGCCCCTTCCAGAGCCTAAAGGGGCTCCGGGAGAGCTGGAGAGGGACTTGGGACAAGGGATGGAGAGACAGGACACAGGGAATGGCTTCCCAGGGTTAGATGGGATATTGGGAAGGAATTCCTGGCTGGGAGGGGGGGGAGGGGCTGGAATGGAATTCCCAGAGAAGCTGTGGCTGCCCCATCCCTGGAAGTGTCCAAGGCCAGGTTGGAGCAACCTGGGATAGTGGGAGGTGTCCCTGCCCATGGCAGGGGTGGGATGAGCTCATCCTTAAATCCCTCCCAACCCAAACCATTTTGGGATTCTATTATTCACTGGAAATACTGTGATTGGGATTTTTTAGCTTGAGGGCATCAAATAACTTTGACAACAAATCTTCCCTAAAAATAAGCTCAATTTGGGTGTCTGGGCTGTTTTTCAAGGAATCTTCTCCAACTGCCACCATTCCATCAGATCTATTCCAAGAGAGGATTTATTACCAGTTCCCATAAATGCCTATTTCTATATTCCCTGAATGGTTTCAAAGGCAGCAGAGATTGAATTAAGTCTCCTTTTTCTTTATCTCGTCCTTAAGCTGTTGTGACAACACCCTGTATCCTACAGAGACAGGAATTAGGCTGAGCCCAAATCCAAGGCTTTTAGGAGAGGACTATGGATTAAAAATACACATCCAGCTGCTTAATCCACACAGTCAAAGGGAAATACAGATAATTTTCTGTCAATTCAGTAAATAATGTATTAAAATATTTCACTTTATCCAGTCTCCAAGATCAGAAATAAATCCCTAAATAGGTTTGTAGAGGAAACTGGGAACAGATTGCTACAAATGTAGAAAATTATACCCCAAAATCAGGATATTTCTCAGCAGAGGAATATTAAGGGGCTGCTGAGCCTCAGTTACCTCCCCATAAGCCACAGTGTTGTTGTATCTCCTCATCTCTGGATAAACATGGTCCAAGTACCACTGGAAATTTTTGCACTTGAGGCTCTTCCTTAGTGCTTTTCTCTCGGAAACATCTCCAATGTCAATCCCTGGGTTCTGGAAAAGAACAACATGGAGTGGTTACTCTTCCAAAAAGATGGAAAATGAATGTATTTCCCTGGGGTTTGAGATCTTTTGCAAAGGGGCTGGGAAATCCAGGCCAGGGAATTCTGGGATGTGTGTCCAGGGCTGAAATCTCCTTCCAAAAATCAGAGGGAAGATGTTTCAGAGGGAGGAGGAGACACCAACTTCTCTCCTGGGTTTTGAGGGTGTCCTTGTAATTCCAGAAGGATGATGCTGGACATGTTTTGTCCCCAGGGATAATTTAGGAAAGAGAAGCCAAATGGAGGAGAACAGGTTTTGGAGGAATATGGGAAATGCAGTTTAAACAGTGGGGAATCTTCTCCCTGATTCCCCTGGGCTTTGGATCCATCTGAGAAGGGTCTGTCAAGGGCACAACAAGAAGATTTTTCAGAAGATCTTTCCTCCTGTTTGGGTTCAGGAATTCCAGAAGAGCTTCCAAATGTACATCAGGATTTAAAAACTGGAAATTCAAACCCCACTGAGCCACAACCCAGAGAGCAGAAGGGTTAAAAGGCAGAAAATAAGGGGGAAAATGAAGAATTTAAAGAGAAATCTTTAATATTCTTATTTAAGAGAGGCAGAAAACTAAAGATAAAGGATAACAATTACACCAGAAGAGAAGCTGAGGCTGAACCTCAGGAAAACATCTTGACAATTTGGACAATTCCAGGGGGAAACAGTTTCCCTGGAGACACGGAGAAATCCCCCTGCTTGAGATTTAAAAGCCAAGGTGTCCCTCAGGAATAATCCTACAGGAAGCTCCCCCTTTAACCTGTTATTCCATTAAAATTTCGGGAGCTAATGCAGAGGGAAGGGAGCCAAAGGCACATTGCAGCACCTTCCCCTTTCCACAGGTGTCTGGGTTTCTCCTCTATTTCAGCTCCTTGTCTTTGCAGTGATCATTAAATCCAACAGGGAAAGCAATTTTCCATTACAAGGCTTGTAATGATCTTCTAATGAATAATTCACTCTGCTTTAGGAAAGACACCATTTTAATGCACCCCTGGTAACTCTGAGGGAAAAATAAAGAGGATCCAGTGCAGGCAGGTAGGACAATATGGAATGTGAGTGGGGAAAACAGGGCTCAGAGCAAAGCACAAAGCAGGGAATCAGCACCTGGAATAGTCAGGGCAGGGTTGAATTTAGTGGCATCATGAAATAATTCAGTGATATCCATAAAATATCACCCCATCCCTAAAATATCACCCCATCCAACAAGGCTGCTCTCAAGTGAAACCTTGGGTTTATTGGTAGGATCTGTAAAAACATCCCAAAGATTTGGGATAACTCAGATTTCCCAGACTCACTCCCAGTGCTGGTCTGTGGGATGCTGCCTTTTCCAAGCTGTGGTTCCCAATGGATTTGAATCCCTTTTTGCTGTGCTCCAAAGCTGTTCCTCAGCAGGAACACGGGGCCTCACTCCCAAAAAGGAGGATCAGGATTTAGGATCCCTGTGTTTGGGTCTTGAAACCTATTCTGAAGTCATCCCTAAATGCTCCCAGTCCTGAAGGCACCTCCTCCTCTCCAAGCCCCTGGAATTGTGCCCTCCTGCAGCTTTCTGGGCAAAGAGCTTTTCTTTCCATCTCTATTCACCTATTTCTTGCTATTTTTACACCATCCAGGACTCCCCCCCACCCCCAGGACCACAAACTGCAGCACAGACCCTTCCCAAGGACCTGCTGTTCTCTAATTCAGGACAAAGTTGGGATTCCAGTGGCTCAAAATCTCAGGAGCTCTCCCCAAATTTAACCTTTGGAGCAGCAACTCAGATTTTTAGGTTTTAATGTTTTAATATTTTTTTTAAATGTTTTTTCCAAAGGTCCTGGAGCAGACACTGCCAGCCAGGGGTCAGCAGGATCAGGACCACAGCAGCTGGGATGTGCCAACTAGGAATATTTGGGGGTTATTTTTAGCACCAAGTGGCTGGAAAGAACTGGGATCTGGATATTCCTGGCACTGGTTTTACCTCACACTTAAACAGAGCTCAGCTCTCACTGCAAGAGGAGTGGGTGTCAAGGCACCCAAAATGCTCACCACACCCATAACCTGGAGAGCATTGTTGTCTCCCCATCCCCACCAGCCCTTCTTCCTGGGAATTCCCATTCCTCTGGGAATGGCAGCACATGGAAGACCGGCCCTGCCAGGGCTGCTCCAGGAGCTGGGAGCCAGGAGATGCTCTTGGCATAAAGCTGAGCCCAAGCAGCAGCTTTGGATCTTCACAAAGTCCTCCTGGAGCCTCCAAAGCTTTACCCAGAAGTGCCAGGAATCTCCTTGATCCATGGCCATGGTCAGCTTGACCTGCTGGAGGGATCCCAGGGTTTTCCAGCATGGCAGGATTTCCCTCCAAAATCACAGGTCAGAGGTAAAAAAACCTGCCCCTTTCTCTGCAGAAATAAACAGAACCACCAAAGCTGCTTCAAAAGAGGGTTTGGCAGCACTTCCCTGAGGGAAGTTGAGCCACCAACTTCCAATCTTTTATTCTCAGCATGGATTTAAGCACTGGTGGCCTCATTCCCAACACTGGGAAAGCAAAGGGCTCCAGCATCAGCTCCACAGTGAGTTCTGGGCTGTGAGCTGGGAAACCTGGGCTGGGCTGGACATGGCAAAGACCTGCCCGAGCCACAGGAATAAACCTGAGCCTCTAACAGGAATTATCTTCTCCCCACAGACTTCCCAGCCACAAATAACCTCCTCACAAACTTCCCAGCCAGTCTCCACCTGCACAGCAGTGCCATGACATCCACCCACGCTGTGGAAACACCCAGCAGGGAGACAAACACCACAACTCAGGTTTAATCTTTCAAAACTGAAACTAAAAAGCTGCCGGGAACAGCAAGAACCTTCAAAGCTTGAAGGTTTTGTAGCTCCAAAGCTGAGGGAGCTGCGACTCCCAGAGGTCGGGATGAGACTAAACGCTCCATAATTGGAATTTTGAGCTAAGGAAGTGAAAATTTAGGACAGGGTACCTCCAGGGGCAGGTTCCAGGCGATGTAGACGTGCCACTTGTAGTCGTCCATCCACACCTCAGCCACCCTCAGGGCGTTGCGCTTGGTGTAAAAGCCGATGTTGTTGTTGTAGGGTTTCTTCTTGCGCTCGATGTGGGCGACCCTGGAGCAGGGCAGCACCTCCATGCTGCCCCCACAGAGCCACACCTGCAACACAACCCACACACTGTCACTGCTGCCAGGGGAACGGCCACGGAGACGGGAAAAGGAGGGAAAGTTGGGGCTGGAGGGATCTACAAGAGTGTTGTGTGGTGGAGAGCAATGGGAAGGTTTGGGTTGTGCTCTGTGGTTACACAGGGAGGGAGAGGGGCTTCCCAGTGCCAGAGGGAAAGGTTAGGTGGGATATCGGGAAGGAATTCTTGGTTGGGAAGAGGTGAGGCCCTGGCACAGGGTGCCCAGAGAAGCTGTGGCTGCTCCATCCCTGGGAGTGTCCAAGGCCAGGTTGGAGCAACCTGGGATAGTGGGAGGTGTCCCTGCCCATGGCAGGGGGGAATGAGCTGAGCTTTAGGGTCCCTTCCAACCCAAACCAGTCTGGGACTCAGAGAATCCCAGAATCCCAGGATATTCTGGGTTGGAAGGGCCCCCCAAGGATCCTGGAGTCCAACCCTCAGCCCTGCACAGCCCCATCCCCAAGAGTCCCCCCTGTGCCCAGAGGATCATCCCAGCCCTCCTGGAGCTCTGGCAGCCTTGGGGCTGTGCCCACTGCCCTGGGGAGCCTGGGCAGTGCCCACCCACCCTGTGGGCAAAGCACAACCTGGGGCTGAGCTCCAACCTCCCCCTGCCCTGACACAACTCCAGCCATTCCCTGGCTCCTGGCCCTGGTCCCCCAGAGATCTCGGTGCCAATCTGTGCCCAGAGTAAAACAGGTTCCAGCTTTAGAGGGATCAGGTCTATACCCTACACGTGCTGAAGTTACAGTGATTCTGCTCCTAAATAAACAGGATCAGTGCCTGGAAGAGTTAAAATCATTCCAAGATCTCCTGCAGAAGGGATGAGTCAGTGAAACATATGGCAGGGACAGATTTCTCCCACTTGAAAACATTTGTTCATTATTGTTCTTTCACGTGCTGTTGAAAACTCCCTTAAATCACAGTTCAGAAGTTAATAAAACCTTTTCAAATCCTCTTTTCAGCTCACAAAAAGGCAAGTTGAGGGAATATTTGCCATACCTGGGTTCTGTTTGCTGCCCCCAGGAAGTTATTCACCTCCAAGCAGGGTCTCCAGGACCCCAGGAAATCATTCCAAACCCATATGCCAAGCAGGCCCAATAATCCCAGCCTTGCCTGCTCTGCATTAGCATTTTGCACAGTTATTATAACACCCATGGTTTCTGGGATCTCTTCCAGCCTCACCACCTTTCCTCCCATCTGTGTTCCCTAATTTTTCCCATCCCTGCTCGATTCCCTCTCCCAGCACAGCAGGAGCTGCCCTGTGTCCCCTCGGAGGGGGAGTTTGAGCCCATCCCAAACCCAGGTGGCCCAACCAAGGGGCAGAACAATGGGAAAAGCCCTTCCCTTGGGATAATCCTGCTCTTCCTGCTGTTCTCTCTTGGATTGCTGCAGAACAGGAGCCAACATCCCAAAATGGGCCCTATTTTATTAGTCAGTGCAGAAACACGTAGGAGAAAAATCCCATTTTACTCCTGCTCCGTCATTTGACCTTTTGGAATATTTTTAAATCCAATTTTGTGCTTCCACAGTGAATTCAGAGCTGATTTCTCCCTCCCATCCTCCCACCACCACCTTCCCTCTGCCCAGCCAAGGTTTGCTCCCAGTTTTCCAACTGGCCAAAGCAAATCCGAGCTGAACAAGTCAGTTCTTGTATAAAATGATACAAAAATATATCCATTTTAAAAGGAATATTCCCAAGGCAATGGACAGAAACTGCCTGTGTTTCTTCAATGCTCAGTTCTTTAATTCCTCAACCTCTTGGTAAAATCAGAGCACTGAGTTTCGCCCTAAAAGTGCTGAGTTCAACCACAACACTCAATAAACCTCTTGGTCCTGGGACTTGTTTTTGTATATTTGGGGATTTGTTTGGATTTATCTTGACTTGAGATCAAAATAATTATTTTAAAACTGTAAAAACCATGATGAAATTGAAATGAAATGAATGAAATTTAAATTTCCAGCAGCCTCCAGTCACACTGTTGCACTGTCCTTCTGTGCTTTAGTTAAATAATTCAGGGCAGCTTCCTTAAATTTCTGGGATATCTGTACAGACTATCTGGGAATTCCCATTGGGAATAACCTGAGAGAGGCAGAGTGCCTATGTACACATCCACAAGGCAGTTCCAGGGAGATCAATACAACTTTAATTCAGAAATCATACAAAGAAAAACCATAATTCTGGTTCCTAAATAAAGCCTGAACCGTCACAAATTAATTTAAATTAGATAATGAAAAAAATATCTGGTTTTGCAAGGTATTTATAAACATTTCTGCTGAAGGAGTCCAGGGAATGGCCAAGTCCCACCTGGAATTAACAGGACAATCAGTGCAGAGGGGTTTTAATAATTCCTTGAAGAATTCTCTCTTTGTAGATGGGTAAAGAACCAGCACAACAATAAAATAATAATTAAAAAAAACCAGGTATTGCCAAATTAATTCATGTTTAGCCTGTTTAACAAGGCAGAGTCTTTATATTGTGTCCCACCAAGGATGAAATCAGAGAATTCCAGGATGGTTTGGCTGGAAGGGATTTAAGGATGAGCTCATCCCCGCCCTGCCATGGGCAGGGACACCTTCCACTATCCCAGGTTTCTCCAGCCTTGGACACTTCCAGGGATGGAGCAGCCACAGCTTCTCTGGGAATTCCATTCCAGCCCTCCCAGCCAAGAATTCCTTTCCAATATCCCATCCAACCTTGGGAAGCCATTCCCTTGTCCCATCCCTCCATCCCTTGTCCCAATCCCTCTCCGTGGGTGACACATTTAAATGTAGATTCTGTAACTGAGCAGGTTAAACATGAGGAGCAAATCTCGAGTTTCCCTTTGTTTTCTGACATTCCAATTCCCAAAACAGACCTAAAAATAGAATCATTCCCCTCCAGTAAATGATGGTGACTCAGGAATGTCTCCATCTCTCTCCACACAAGAGGAATCAAACCTTGGGAAGATGCTGGGATTTATAAATAACCAGTCACCATTAAATCCTAGGGAAGAAATCCCAGGGAAACAAACACAAAACAAACCCATCCTGCAGAGAGATCTTTGATGAGTTGTGCTGAAAGCTGTTGGGTAAAACACTTGTAATTATTTTCCAAGGAAAATGTCCTAAGAATTCAACATGGAAAAGCAATGATTTGTCTCAAGCTGTGAAATGTCCAAGCACTGATAATTTGCTTTCTAAAAGCTTCTGCAGATGTGAAAAGGAGGTCTGGGGGGAGCTTTTTGCTCTCTCCATGACAGGAATTCTGATCCAAGTGGGAGTCAGGCTCTGCTCACAGGGAACAAGCGACAGGACAAGAGGAAAGAGCCTCAAGTTGTGCCAAGGGAGGATCAGGTTGGAAATTGGGGGGGAATTTCTCCATGGAAAGGATGGTCAGACATTGGAACAGGCTGCCAAGGGCAGTGGTGGAATCATCATCCCTGGAAGTGTTCTGAAAACATATGGATGTGGCACTTGGGAACATGGGCAGTGCTTCTCTTCCCAGGGCTCACAGGGAAAGGGGATGTCAGGGAAGAGACTCTGCAGGAGCAGAGGAGAAACTGGGGCTGCTGCCTCTGCCTTGTCCAGGCACAGGAGGGGCAGGAGAGCCAGGAGCGTTTCCAGGTGGAAAACCATGTTATTGGCACCTGGACACTGCATTGGTATTGTTATTATGGTTGGGATAATTATTATTAATCCAATAATAGGAAAAACAGCAACAACAGGGAAGGAGAAGGAGAAGGAGGAGGAGAAGGAGAAGGAGAAGGAGAAGGAGAAGGAGAAGGAGAAGGAGAAGGAGAAGGAGAAGGAGAAGGAGAAAGAAGGAGGAGGAGGAGGAGGAGTGCTGTTTTAGCTGCACAGAGGTGTGACATCCCTGATGAACACTGACAGCTCCATTAAAGGATCCTGACTTTATTTGCTTATCATTTTGCCCAATTGCAGCAATTCAGCCTGAAATGTCTCTGGACCAGCTTGAGCCTCCCTGCACATAATGCAGAGAGACAACAGCTCTGATGGGCTGGAGATGTGTGTGCAAGGTAAACTTCTCACCTCTGAATGCCTTGTGACAGAGGGAAAGGGGGGGAAACCCCCTCCCAACTTTTATTGCACCAACTCCAGACTTTTCCAGCTGCTAATTCCATTTCTAAGGCGATTAGCAAAGCCAGGCCTTAATTAGCCCCAGATTTCCCATTTAACAGCTTTGCCTTATCTTTGCCCCCCTCCCTTCTTTTAAAAGAAACTTCCAAAGTTAAGGGAAGAAAACACAATTAGTCGGGGCAGCTAAAATCATACAGAATGTATCAGAACAAAGACCTAAATAATAACTTTGAGAAACAGCAGAAAAAGGCAGAGAAATAATCACTTCTCCACGTGCTCCTTTGTGCAGTTCTGAGATGGTATCTCTGCAAATTATTCCTTTTGTCAGAACAAACACACACACGGATTCAGCTCCAGCATTTCCATCCCTTCTGTTCCCATTTTGGCTGTTCCCCATCCCGTGTCCCCACAGCAGGATGTGCCCAGGGCCTGCCAGGGGTCGGGAATGGGATGAAGGAGTTGCTCCCCCAAAACCTTGTGCTCAGCAGAACCTTGATTTCCCTGTCACAAGGTGGTGACACACCAGCCTGTTAAATGCCAATTTGGGGAAATAAAACACCCCCACAACGTGAGCTGATGGGTTTTTGGGGGTGGAAAATCAAGATGCAAAAGCCTCACACACAACAGGCTGGATGAGATTTCGTATTTAATTATATCATGTTATATTACATGACATTATATTCCTTTTCTCACTTTTCCCCTCTGGATGAGACCACTTTGGGCAGGTTTGTGTGTCAGAGCAGGAACAGAAATTTCCAGACTGTCCAGTGTCAATGTCTCCCTTTTCCTGCTGAGATGACTGAATTAATTCCTTATATCATGACAATTTAAAAATGCAAATCAGGGTGAAACTCAGGGGCACAATTCACTCCATAAACCCCACCCTGCAGCAACACCAGGAAATAACCACTTTTCCTCCTCTAAACTCATAAATAGTTTAACATTTGACATATTGGAGAGGTGAGGATAAAGCAAAATTCCCATCAGGGATTTCTCAGGGAAGGTGATGCCTCCACACAGAGGAGTTTGCTCAGACTGGAGGCTTTTCCCATGAAAAATTTATGTTCTGCTTCCCAACAAATGTAACACAACCCCTTCCAAACAGTGCATGGATCACAACATGTATTCATTTGGCTTTATCACCAGATAAGAGATGTAAGATCTTGGTGCAAAGTTGCATTTAAAAGATCACAAAGTACAAAGTGGGGAGGATTCCCTGGAATGCCAAGTGGAAAAACTGCTGAAAAGCAGCATTTTGCTTCCCATTGCATCAGGATTAATATTTAAATTACTGCAAAATTCAGCCATAGCAACCAGAGCCACTGTATTTTTGGCATTTTAGTGCTCCTGGAAGGGTTTTTTTTTTAAAAAAAGAGAAACTAAGTATTTTTAAATCACATTCTGGGAACACTTGGAGAGAGACTCTCACAGCTGAACTCCCAGACTTTGCTGGAGCTGGATCTCTACTCTGTATCTCTACTCAAATCTGTATCTCTACTCAAAGAAGGAGCAGAACCTGCTGGGCTTTGGATATTTGTACAAAAATCACCTGCAGGATCTGACCCTGAACTGCTTGGAAGTTGTTCTTTATTATTATTATTCCGTTACCAGCATCTTGATCCAATTTGATCCAATTTTGGTACTTGATCCAATACCAAAAGCATCTTCATCTCATTTTCCTACTCCCATTTCTGTCAAAGCTGTAAAAATAAAGCAGCAGAAATAGCTCCACAGAACTCTCATCTATTTTTCCGGCACAAAAGAGAAAATTGCCCATAGATGGTTCTTTGGATTAAGAGAATTCCATGTGGGGAGTGGCAGGAGGAGGGGGATGGAGCAGCTCCTGGTTCCTTCCAGGTCTCTAAACTCCAGCACATCACGACTGTGACCTGGAATTCCACATTTCCTCCCATCAGAGCCTGATGGAGAAGGTGCTGGAAGGAAACCAAGCTCCTCCCAAGATATTCCCAGCTGGATATGAGTGTGACTCAGCCCATGCTCTGCAGGAAACTGCACGAGGAACTCGGCAAAAGAGCAGCTCCTGAGTTTGGAAAAGGGCTGGCAAATCCAGAGGGAAGATTCCAAGGTGTTTTCTCCCTTCTCAGTGCTCAAAGCCAGGCTGATGATGTTTCCTAAGCCCTCCAAAGTTTTTGCCACAGTTTTCCACATTCATTATGGTGGGAAAGGGTTTGGAACAGTGTGGAAATGAGCTGTGAGTTTATCTGAGGCTCTCAGAGTTGGTTTTAGGTCTTGATCCTGCCTGGGGTTGGTGCAGGGATGTGTCTGGATGTGTCTGACCCAGTGGTANATCTGTTCTGATCCTGCCCAGGCACAGGGAGCTGGATGTGTCTGACCCAGTGGTACAAACATTCCTTTGGAAAATCATCACAGAATCCTGGAATGGGTTGGGTTGGGAGGGATTTTAAAGCTCAGCTCATCCCACCCCTGCCCTGGGCAGGGACACCTCCCACTGTCCCAGGTGGCTCCAACCTGGCCTTGGACACTTCCAGGGATGGGGCAGCCACAGCTGCTCTGGGAATTCCATTCCAGTTCCTCCTCACTCCCAGAGCCAGGAATTCCTTCCCAATATCCCATCTACCCCTGGGAAGCCATTCCCTGTGTCCTGTCCCTCCAGCCCTTGTCCCAAGTCCCTCTCCAGCTCTCCTGGAGCCCCTTTAGGCTCTGGAAGGGGCTCTAAGGTGACCCCAAGGCTTCTCCTTTTCCAGACTGAACAATCCCAATTCTCCCATCCCTTCCCTCTGCAGGGAGTGGGGAGAGACTGGGAAAGGATGGCAGCAAAAATATATCTGATGCAAAATGATTTTTCCCTCCTTTATGCACAGAGCTGCTTAAAACCAGAGCTGAGTCTTCCTTTATTACTAATATCAGTATTAACACTGCTCCTGCACAACCTGATCTCCACCAAAGCCTGGTTTGGATGCTAATTCCTGCCCTCCCTGAGACCAGCAGCACAATTCCCAGTGTCTTTCCCAGAGCCAGGGTTTTATCCTCCCTCCCTGAACAGCAGCAGCAGCAGCTTTGTGTGGAACACAGGCAGAATTCCATGAGGGATGTGGTGGATACCCCAGGACACCCAGGAGTTGTGTCCCCCCCACAAAACCTCCTGTTGGTGGCATGAAAACACAAATATTCTTGGTCAACTCCTGCTCTTCCCTATCCACAGTGAACTGATGTCTTGATTGCTGATAATTAAAGAATTATTAAAGAATAATTAAAGCCCCAAAGAAAACCCTCCAGGTCTGCTGGGAAAGCAGCTCCAGGAGCCTTTCCCTAAGCCTGACTCAACCAAACCCAGCAGGAACAACTCAGAATATTCCAACCACTGGAAGAAGAGCACCTTTGGCCACAGCTCCATCAGGAGAGCTGAGATTCCAGGAAATCAGCAGGAATCTTTCTCCAGCACAGCCACAACCTCCTGCCACCTCTGGCACTGAGCTGATCCTGGGAAAGCTGATCCAGCTCGGAAGCTTGGCCAGCTTTGAGTTGGAGGTGGCTCCAAAAATCCCTTCCAGGCTGAATTATCCCACGATCCCAGAGGTGTGGAGGTCACAGTGGGGACAGCACTGGGTGAAGGTGTGAAACTCTGCCTTGGTGCTTCCACTGAGCATCTTGAGAAGTTATTCCTGTGCTCTCTGCCTTTGTCCCCTCCTTTTCCAAGCCCTGTGGGACAATCACAGCAGGACAGAGGTTGTCCCACGTGGATGGTCCCTAGGGAAAGGCCTGCGGTCCTTTCAAGGGCCTGGAATAGAAGGAATTTTTCAGACAGCAGGTTTTTTAGACCTCAAAATAGAAATAGAAAATAGACCTAGAAATAGTTCAAATTTAACTGTCTGCTACAGTGTTTTGCAGATGTTTGTCATCTTTGATTCCTGTGAATTTTTCCAGTTGAGGAGGAATTCTCCAAGTCACATTCCTGCACATCCTCTAAGAATTTGGATTCTTATCCCTCCAGTGTAAAACAATTCCCAAATGTAAAAAAAATTTCCAGCCAGTGCCCAGAGGGACCAGACTGAAAACCTGCTCTGAGATGTTTTCCAGGTTCCTCAGAGCATGGAGGAGATGGGATTATCCATGTGGGATCCTGAGATGGATCAAGATACAACACAACTAGAAGACAAGGGGCTCTAAGAACAGGAGGACAAGGTTGGGAGTGTTTTAAAGCTCAGTCTCTCCCTCAACTGCTCCCAGACTTTCAATGAAGTTCTAAGGAAGCTGAAGCAGGAGAAAAGAGTGGAACACCACAGGAATATTGCCAAGTGTTGAAGGATAAACCTTAAGGAATTGTGACAGGCAATAAAAGCACTGTTTTCTGAGCAGTCAAATCTCCCCAGTGAATTAAACTGTGAACAGTCACTTCCCAAAGAGCTCTCAAAGCTTCAGGAGCTTCATCCCAAGGCTTTGGATCAAAGCAAACCAAACTCTGGATGGGTTATGGATTTGAGTTATTGATTTATTTACAAAGTTTAGGGATTGATATTATTTATTTTGTATGAATTGGGCAGAACAGAGACAGTGGGAAAACACAGGAGCATTTTCCTGCATTTATCTGACAGGATCCTGTTTATCCATTTATCCATGTGCTTTCCCTTGTCCTGTCCTGTATGAAAGCCTCAATTAAGAATTAATTAATAATAAATTAAATAATAAATTAATATGTAAGATTAAGAATAAGAAATGTTAAGAGTTTCAACTCCACACAGTCATTTAAGATCACCTCATATCCACTTGTTACTGTTTTCCTATTACATCCCTTTTTAAAATCATTAATTAATTAATCCCTCAATAAATAAAAAAACCTCTGTAGAATAACAATGAATCCCTGAATCCCTGGAAAAGGCTCCACAAGGCTGGTTGGCAGCACCACACTCACTCAGCACAGGATAATTTCAATTGCATTTTAATAACAGCAGCTCCATCCTCATCTTCTTCCCTGACTCCTCCTGTCCTGGATTTCCCAATCAGGGATAATTCAGCCCCACAACACAGATCCAGGTTGTCATCCATAAAAACAGCTCATATGGAATTCTTTTTCCCAGGCATGTTGATAAAAACAAGCCCTGTTTTCCTTTATTTCTGCGTGTAATCAGGAACAAACACACTCAGATGTTTTATCCCAACAGGAAGAAAGAAATTCCCATTCCCTGGAACTAAAACCCACCAGGAAGTAGGAAAATGGTGATTGTAGTTTAATCAGACATTTCCAGGAAGATCATTTTTACAGTTATTGCACATCCTGCTCTGGGCTGAGTGTCCTGTGGGAATGTCACTTCCTCCATCCCTTCCTCTTCCAGAAGCTCCAAGATTGGGAAGAGCAAACTGGAGCAGGGAGGGAAGGGAAGGTTTGGGAAGGTTTGGGAAGGGAAGTTTTGGGAAGGGAAGGTTAGGGAAAGGAAGGGAAGTGGAGGGGAGGGAAGGTTTGGGAAGGTTTGGGAAGGTTTGGGAAGGGAAGGTTTGGGAAGGTTTGGGAAGGGAAGGGAAGGTTTGGGAAGGTTTGGGAAGGTTTGGGAAGATTTGGGAAGGTTTGGGAAGGGAAGGTTTGGGAAGG
>WEIV01005268.1:15827-49776 GCA_013390005.1 Calyptomena viridis
GGAAGGGAAGGGAAGGGAAGGGGGTTGGTTTAGGAGGTGAATTCCTTTCCCATCCCACAACTATGGAGAGCAGGGTCCGGGGAACAGCATGGATTTCTTAGTCATAAATTCCTCACCCACAGAATTCCAGGCCAGGCTGGATTGTGTTTAGAGCAACCTGGTCTAGTGGAAGGGGGATGGAATAAGACTTAAGGTCCCTTCCAAGCCAAACAATTCCATTATTCCATGATTTCTCCAGGTCAGCAGCTCTCTTCCCAGAGGATTTGTTGATGCAGCCAGGTCTCAACAGGGAGCAACTGGGATGTGGGAAAAGTGGTTTCATGGGAGAACATAGAAAAGGAAGAGTTTCCAGGTGAAAAGGGAGAGTTTCCAGGTGAAAAGGGAAAGTTTCCTGGTGAAGAACACAGGGAAGAAGGTGGACAATCAGGAGCCCACGAGGTGTGGGTGCAGCTGGAAGAGTATCCCTGGCACATCCCAGCACAGGGATGTCCTGCTGGCTCCGGCCTTTTCCTGCCTCTCCAGCTCAGCACAAGGACTTCCCACTGGCTGCAGGATTTTGGTGACATCCAGACCCAGAGGCAACAAGGATCAGGACAGAAATCCAGCACTGCTGCTCCTCCAGGGCTCCTGGCAGCTCCCAGCAAAGGGAAAATCAAGGTGGGCTTCCACAGTCACAACATCCTGGATCAACCATCCCGCTTTGTGGGGACAAAACTGCTTTGCCATGGGATATTTTGTCCTCAAAATCAGCAATTATTGAGTTCTTCAGGATGTTTTCCACCCATCTGGCCAAGTCCTGGTGCACACCAGATAGGCCATGGTGGGGACACCCCTGTCCCCTCTCCCAGCTGGACTGAGAGACTGGAAGTCACCTGGAACAACATCCTGGGAAAGACAAGGGACCTGGTGGACTTTGGTCCATCAAATCCCAGGAACCTGCTGATTCCTTGGTGGGATGGGTGAGTGTTCAACACACTCCCCAGCACATCCAAGCAGGAAAAAGGCCTTGGAAAAAGCCATCCCTGTCATTCAGCAGGAATGCAGGAGGCTGAAGGACATCCCCCATTGGCAGTAAACAACAAGGGCAGATTGTTCTCTGTCCTTTTGGTCTGAGAGACTGAAAAAAGAGGGAGATCCTGATGTTCTGGAGATCCTGATCCAGAATTCATTCATTCTGCCACGTTCTCCACCATGTTCATAAAGTATTTGCCAAGTAATTTCTACAAATGAAGCATCACAACTTAAAACCAAAGGTTTTGGTGGTTGCCCAGCCAAGTCTGGCCTCACCTCAAGGACAGATCCATCCTTGGAACCCACTTCAAGCTTTTCTCCTCTCTCCCAGTCACTCCCACGTCTTGAGCTGACTTTCATTAAACTGGGATTAGAAGGACTTTCTCCACAGACAAAATCAGAAAATGGAAAATGTCTCATTTCAGCTTTTGCCTCCAAATCTGAGCTGTGCCATTCAAGGGCACCCAGCACTAATAACCTTCCTGCTGAAGCAGCTCCTTCTATTTTATTCCTTCCAAAAGCAGGACAGAGGTTACAAAACCCAGAGTGGCAGCACAGGACATGTTTGGAAGAACAGATTTGTGTTTTCTTGGACACGAGGGAATGGCTGGAAGTGGGTCAGGGGGGGTTAGGTTGGATTTTAGGACAAGGTTGTGCTTTGCCCACAGGGTGGGTGGGCACTGCCCAGGCTCCCCAGGGTTTGGGCACAGCCCCAAGGCTGCCAGAGCTCCAGGAGGGCTGGGACAAGGTTGGATTTTGGGGTGTCCTGGTAGGGTCAGAAGTTGGACTGAATGATCCTTGGGGGTCCTTCCATCTCAGGATATTCTGAGATTCTGTGGTTGGGTCTGTGAGATTCCATTCCCCCCACAAAGGACCTGGATGGGGAACAGCCCCACTCTGGTCTCACATTTTCCCTCTGCTGTGAATTCAGCACTGAAAGGTCTGAAAGGTCTGTCCGGGGCTCAAAAAACCAAGAACACCTGGAAACTTCTTCTTTAAAAATTTGGAACATGGTGATTTCAATGACTTTTCACCAAAGAAGAAATGGAGCATTTGCAGCCAAGCATTGAGCCTCATTTGGAGCTCATCAGAATGGAGGATATCTGAATTTCTGGGTTTGCATTAAGTTCAAAATCCCCAATAAATGATAATAAAAACTGAAAGCTCTGAATGGAGCAAAATTTCAAATTTAGGGCAACAAAACATTCTCATCAAGTCCACATTTTTCAACTCCAGTTTTTGGAAAATTTTCAGGTTTCTTTTGAAATGCATTTGCAAACCCAAATAGAAAGAATGAGTTTTGGAAACCAGAATGCATAAAGTGAACAAAGCAGGAGAAAAGAGACAATGAGCAGTGCTGTGTCCTCAGGTCCCACCACTTCTGTGACTCATTTGTTTAGATTTCCACACCAATCCTTATTAGTCCCTCATTCATCAGCAGCCCTGGGTTTGGGACCAGTACAAAATGACAAATATAGAAACTTCCTGTGAACACACAAAACCAGAAGGGATGGAAACAAAGCATAAAATCAGAATATCCCACTTTGATTGCTCCCAGTTGCTGTCCCTCATTTTTTCTGCAGGAAAAAGTGCCCTTTGCTGCAGCTTTGGGGGTTTGATGCACCCTCTGCTCCGACACTACTGACGGTTTTGCAAGTCATATCAGCCTGTTAAGATATTTTATTTTATTTCATTTCACCTGTGAGTCATTTTAAGTCACTGCAAACCTTAAAGCAATGAAAAGCCTTCAAGAAAATTCCCTTTAAAATGAAGCCTGGGCCACGTTCTGGCTCTACTTCAAATGACTTCTGAAGTGTGAGCCAAGTCCCTAAAGGAAAATGGAAATGCTTCCATCCACTCCAACAGGCTTTAAATCACCCTAAACATGGTCCCACACACCAAAGTCTGCAGTGGTTCACTTGGGAGGTGCCACTTCCATCATCAACACGTCCCAGGGCTGAGGTTTGGAGCAGAAAACACTTGTTTTTAATTAAAAAGATGCATTCAGGTGCAAAAGGATCTGCCCCTCTGAGGGTGTGGAAAGCCCCTCTCAGCTCTGCCTCGTTAGTTTAATGAGAAGCTGCTCATTGATCTCCTTGGAAGGGAGGGAGCTGTGGGTCAGCTCAGTTATCCCATCATGCCAGAGGCAGGGAGAAATCTGGCCTGGATGCTCCCACCTTCCTCACTGCCAAGGACAGCACACAGAGGGATGGGTCAAGGTTCTCCTCCTGCTTCCCTGGAATTCCTGGGTGTTTCAGAGGCTGCAGAGCAAGATCCCAACCACTGGAAGTTCAACAAGGGGAAGTGTTGGATTCCTCACTGCAGTGACAAATTCCTTGGGGTGGGCAGAGGAGGGACAGGGCCTGAGCTCTGCTCTGGGGGACCAGGGCCAGGAGCCAGGGAATGGCTGGAGTTGTGTCAGGGCAGGGGGAGGGTGGAGCTCAGCCCCAGGTTGTGCTTTGCCCACAGGGTGGGTGGGCACTGCCCAGGCTCCCCAGGGCAGTGGGCACAGCCCCAAGGCTGCCAGAGCTCCAGGAGGGCTGGGATGATCCTCTGGGCACAGGGGGGACTCTTGGGGATGGGGCTGTGCAGGGCTCAGGGTTGGACTCCAGGATCCTTGGGGGGCCTTCCAGCTCAGCACATCCTGGGATTCTGGGGAGGCTCAGCTGTGGTGTCACCAACCCTGCCCCAGCCCAGAGCAGCACATTCAGTTCCCCTGCACAGTGACAGCCCTGTATGAGCATCCCACTGATAACAGGGCTTTGTATCTGCTCACAAACCATAAAATAACTTCCCTTGTTCTCATTTGCTCTGTTCTGTCTGTCATGGTTTGGGTGCTTTTAAATATCTTTCGAGCTATTTGGAATTACTCATCCTCCTGCAGCACGAAATGAGAATCTGAGCTCCCAGTGCTGCTTCAGAGCTTGTCACTGATGGTTTTCATCTCGCTATAATTACTCGTGAGACAGATGTCTTCACCACAGAGACATGACTCAGCCTTCCCAGAGACCCACGTGCTCCAACACCCTCATACCATAAAAAAAAAAGGAGAAAAAACCCCCTGCCCCATCCCTGGAAGTGCCCAAGGCCAGGTTGTGTGGGGATGGTGGAAGGTGTCCCTGCCCATGGTGGCCCTGGATGAGCTTTAAGGTCCCTCCCAAGCCAAACCAGTTTGGATTCTCTGAGTCCATGAAGGTGGTTGGGATGATCTGCTGCCTAAAGCCCAGCCTTGCCCTGGGCTCTGTGCCAACCAGGAGTCCAAGCTCATCCTGCTCAGCTGGCAGAGAAATCCCTCAGGAGACACAGCCCAGTCAGGGTGGACTTGCCAGGTACCAGAACTTCATTGCCATGAAAACAACTTGAAAAATCTCTTTTCCCTGTCCCCAGTCCCACAGACCCTGCTCTCCTGGAGCTCCTCGGGTCCCACCAGATTTACTGGGAGCACTGGGAGGACACACACACAATTCCATTGTGGATGCTCCTCAGCCAACCCACCCCAGCAGCAATGAGCCCCCTCAGTGTGAATCCTCAACCAGCCCCACAGCAGCTGATTTAATTCCTCCTCAGCTCCACACATGGAGCACAGACAGGATTTCACCTCCTCTGGCCAAGACCAGACACTCCTGGGTCACCCACGTGCTGACAAAGCCCAGCCTAAGCCCTGGTGCTGCCAATGGCATCTTGTGACGATGGCACAGGGACTTGGGTCGAATCCCAGATCTATAAAACCTCTTAAAATGAACTAATAGCAGCTGTTAAACAAATGTGTGGTTTAAAGGTAGCAATTAATTTCTGCTGTTTCAGAGGTCCCAGCCCACACACTCTGCAGATCCACAATTTAGGGGTGTTTAACTCCCTCCAAAAAAGCAGCAACAATTACTCAGGACAATGAAATTGTAGTTGCTGTTTTTCTCCAAAGTGCTTTGCTTTGACCAAACCCCATTGTTATATTTTATTTTCACACTGGTGATGTTTCCCTTTTTTTGCATTTTCTAAATGAAACCCAAACCTCAAAGTTTTCACACTCCAAAAAAAAAAAGGAAAAGAAAGCTCCAAACCATTCTTTTCCTGCTTTTCCCTTCCTGCTCTGGGAAGAAAGTGCTTTAAACCAAAAGAGGGCAGGGTTAGATGGGATAATGGGAAGGAATTCTTGGCTGTGAGGGTGGAGAGGTTCTGGAACAGGTTGTTCATCCCTGGAAGTGTCCAAGGCCAGGTTGGAACAACCTGGGATAATGGAAAATGCCCAAGCCCACTTTCTGCTATTCCTATTTATCTCCAGTCTCTCATCCTGTATTAAGGTTTGTATCAAAGTAAAGCAGGAAATAAGATTTTAATGGAGCATTTTTTCCCCTTCCAGGCTTTTCATGGAAAGGTCTCCATCCCAGCTCATCACCCCAGTTTTCCTGCACTCCTGCACAATGAGAGGCAGCTTCCCAAAGGAATTCTCCCACCTCCACCAGGGTGGGATGAACGATCCCTCTAAAGGATTTTTCTCCCTCTGATCTGCAGAAATAACCCAGATGTGGGGCCAGAGCCAGAAAGATATTTCAGGATGGGTGGGAGGGATGTTATCCAGCTCCTCCACACATGGCATTGTTTAGGAAGAGCTTTTGCCAGGGTTGGCATCTCCTGACTCCCTGGAGCCCAGTGAACTCCCATGTGTTGAAGCAGAATATTTTGGGACTGAGGCCCATCCCAATCCCTACAGAATTCCTACTGAGCTCCCCAGACATTGAATAAGGACTCAAATATTTAGTCCCCAGAAAGAAGCTGTTTTTAAGTCCTTAATAAGGAGAATAAACAGATTAACTGAAAAAAATAAAAAGGTTTTTATCTTGGCAGGGTGGACATGGCAAACTGCTCCAAATGCAGGGATTTGTTGGAATAAGTTTGAAGCAAAGCTTTGGTTTGTTCCCAAGAAAGGCCCCTTGTCCCTGGTTTTTCATGGAGAGGAATGAGCCCTGTGAGAGGATGAGCTGCACCCACAGGAGCTCCTCTCTTGCACTAATTAGATTAATTAGGGGTAAATATCTAGTTAAAAATATAGAATTAAACATATGGATTTTAAAATATAGAATTTAAAATACAGAATTAAAATACAGAATTTAAAATATAGAATTAAAAATATTAAAACCCCACAACTCTGTTTCAGCACCACAAATCCATGGAAGAGACTCTGCTTATAAATACCCAGGAATTGAGCTGCAAGTGCAGCCCAGGGGCTGTTGGACACCTCCATTAACTCCAGAACAAACCCAACCCCTGCACAAACACACCCAGTGACATTTTCCCACTCTTGGCCACAATTAGAGTTTCTCTGCGCTNTTCCTACTGACCTCCCCAGACATTGAATAAGGACTCAAATATTTAGTCCCCAGAAAGAAGCTGTTTTTAAGTCCTTAATAAGGAGAATAAACAGATTAACTGAAAAAAATAAAAAGGTTTTTATCTTGGCAGGGTGGACATGGCAAACTGCTCCAAATGCAGGGATTTGTTGGAATAAGTTTGAAGCAAAGCTTTGGTTTGTTCCCAAGAAAGGCCCCTTGTCCCTGGTTTTTCATGGAGAGGAATGAGCCCTGTGAGAGGATGAGCTGCACCCACAGGAGCTCCTCTCTTGCACTAATTAGATTAATTAGGGGTAAATATCTAGTTAAAAATATAGAATTAAACATATGGATTTTAAAATATAGAATTTAAAATACAGAATTAAAATACAGAACTAAAATATAGACTTTAAAATATAGAATTAAAATATAGTTTTAAACAGATAGAGTGAAAATATAGAATTTAAATACAGAATTTAAGATATAGAATTAAAATATAGTCTTAAACATACGGAATGAAAACACAGAATTTAAAATATAGACTAAAAAAATAGAATTATAGAATTAAACATATAGAATTANGTCTTGGCCACAATTAGAGTTTCTGAGCTCATCTACAATCGAATCCAATCCAATCCATAAACCAGCAGGAGACACGGGAAGAAAACAGCTCTGACAACTCCAGTGGTGACTCACTCCAGGATCACAAGGACTGGTAGGAACTGGGAGAATCAGAGGAGTGAAAAACAGAACAAAGAGCCCCAAAGCTCAAAGGTTGTTCATCCCTGAGTCACATTCCCGGGTGGTTTTCCACAGGCACCACCCCCCTGATGGGCCTTGCTGAGGTTTGCAGCTCACAAGTGAGGGAGAGACACCATCCTGAGACTCTCTCATGAAAAAGTGAAGGAAGAATCAAAAATCCAGAGCTGGGAAAATGATCTCTGGAATTCTGGGCTCGACCTCATGTGATTTACTCTTCAATCTCTTGGCTTCAACCCACGGTAACAAGGCACATGCAAAAGGAAAGGCACGTTCTTCCATCTGCTGCCATCTGCAAATCATTATTTCTCCTCCATAAAAATAATTTAGTGCAAATGGCTACAGGAGGAGGAAGAAATTCCTTAGCTCCTTCCAAGAGGAATTTTTACCAGCAGCCAAAAAGGAGGAGACAAGCCCTGTGTGCAGCAAGTGTCCAATTCAATGGGGCACCTCCCAAACTGAGGGAGAAGGAGAACAAACTCCTCCTGCACCTCCCTGCAGAAAGGATCTGCAGGAGCACAACCCACCTGGCACCTTCCCAGAGCTCTGACTTAATTAAAAGAGGAGAGATTTAGATGGGATTTGGGGAAGGAATCCTTCCCTGGCACAGGGTGCCCAGAGAAGCTGTGGCTGCCCCATCCCTGGAAGTGTCCAAGGCCAGGTTGGAGCCACCTGGGATAGTGGGAGGTGTCCCTGCCCTTGGGATGATCTTTAAGGTCCCTTCTAACCCAAATCCTTCTGGGATTTTATGATTCCATGACTGCTGACACACAAGATGAGAAGAACCAGCAAGAAACCACATCAAGGGATGTCTGACCCCCCTCCCCAGCTTTTGGGCTGCTGTGACAACTTGTGTCTTTGGCTTCATTTATCCTGGGAAGGAGGGGAGAAGCCTGGCCCAAGGAAAGCAGCTCTTCAGCCACTCTCTCTTGTGATCTTTTAGACAAATTTTTCTCCTTTCCATGTGAGTCATGAGTGTGGAACAAGTGAGATTGTAAAATTAAAGAAGTTATCGGCTCCCCATCACTGGGAACATAAAACCCCTTTTTCTTTCCAGTGGCAATTAAAAAGGAGCAAAGGAGATAAAACCCAGGCTGGCTGCTTCCCATCTCCTCCTAATCTTCAGATTTTCTTAAACCCCCTCAGAGGAGCTGCTCCTTTTCTTCAGCACAGTGTTCCCTGCAGATGAGGCTCCAGAAGAAGGATAAGGACATAAAGGAAAAAATGAGATAAAGAGAGGAGGGAAATGCTTGGCAGGATAAAAAAAGAGGGAAAAAACTTAAAAAGCTGCTGCTGAGAAGCAACATAGGAAGGGAGATGGAAGGGAAGAGGTGAACTCCTGTTGCTGGGTTTCAGGAAGGCCCTGTACACAGAGCTAACTGGATGTCTTGTTGGGAATCACACGGGGGGAATTAGCAGCAGGTACAGAAATTTGGGGATTTAAGTTTAAACCTCAGCTCTACATAAACATACCTTTGCCTGCACAGCCAGGCTGGGCTCAGTCTTTGTGGTCAGAGCTCAGTCCTGCTGAGCCTGTCTGTCCCCAGGGACCCTATGGAATCCTGGAATGGGCTGGGGGGAAGGGACCTTAAAAACCATCTCATCCCACCCCTGCCATGGGCAGGGACACCTCCCACTATCCCAGGTTGCTCCAACCTGGCCTTGGACACTTCCAGGGATGGGGCAGCCACAGCTTCTCTGGGCACCCTGTGCCAGGGCCTGCCCACCCTCCCAGCCAAGAATTCCTTCCCAATATCCCATCTCTCCCTGCCCTCTGGCAGGTTGAACCCATTCCCCTTGTGGTGTCACTCCAGTTCCTGAGGAACATTCCCTCTCCAGCTTCTTGGAGTCTGCTCAGATCCTGGAAGGTGCTGTGAGGTCTCCAGGCCAAACAGCCCCATTTTTCCCAGCCCGTCTCCATAGGGAAGATGCTCCAGTCCCCTCAGCAACTTCATGGCCTCCTCTGGACTTGCTCCAACCATCAGTCAGTGCAAGTTGCTGATGAGCTGGGATGTTCTATGGATGAGACAGAGCCAAGGCAGGGGCTGTGCTGACTTCCTTGTGCAATTCCATGTGTTTGCCCTCAGAAAGCTGGAAAAAACTCATCTGTCTCCTGACAATATACACCCCCCTGTCCAGTTAGACCAGTGGCCCCAACCCCAACCGTGCCCAGCACCTCTCTGCTCCCATCTCCAGTTTGCACCTCATCGATCCGACACTGGGAGAGTGATGGGAGTCGGTGTCCAAAGCTTTGCCAGTGTCAGGACACATGTCCTGCTGTCCCCCACCCACTGAGCCTTGGTCATGTATGATTTCCCCTTTCTAAATCCATATGGACTGTTCCCAACTGCATTTTGTCCTTCAGAGACTTGGAAATGGCTTCCAGGATTAGTTGCTCCATGACCTTCCCAGTGCTGGAGTTCAAACTGACCGGCCTGTGATTCCCTGGACTTTCTCACCCTTCTTGAAGACAGGGGTGACATTTGANTTCTCCTCCATAAAAATAATTTAGTGCAAATGGCTACAGGAGGAGGAAGAAATTCCTTAGCTCCTTCCAACAGGAATTTTTACCAGCAGCCAAAAAGGAGGAGACAAGCCCTGTGTGCAGCAAGTGTCCAATTCAATGGGGCACCTCCCAAACCGAGGGAGGAGAACAAACTCCTCCTGCACCTCCCTGCAGAAAGGATCTGCAGGAGCACAACCCACCTGGCACCTTCCCAGAGTTCTGACTGAATTAAAAGAGGAGAGATTTAGATGGGATTTGGGGAAGGAATCCTTCCCTGGCACAGGGTGCCCAGAGAAGCTGTGGCTGCCCCATCCCTGGAAGTGTCCAAGGCCAGGTTGGAGCCACCTGGGATAGTGGGAGGTGTCCCTGCCCTTGGGATGATCTTTAAGGTCCCTTCTAACCCAAATCCTTCTGGGATTTTATGATTCCATGACTGCTGACACACAAGATGAGAAGAACCAGCAAGAAACCACATCAAGGGATGTCTGACCCCCCTCCCCAGCTTTTGGGCTGCTGTGACAACTTGTGTCTTTGGCTTCATTTATCCTGGGAAGGAGGGGAGAAGCCTGGCCCAAGGAAAGCAGCTCTTCAGCCACTCTCTCTTGTGATCTTTTAGACAAATTTTTCTCCTTTCCATGTGAGTCATGAGTGTGGAACAAGTGAGATTGTAAAATTAAAGAAGTTATCGGCTCCCCATCACTGGGAACATAAAACCCCTTTTTCTTTCCAGTGGCAATTAAAAAGGAGCAAAGGAGATAAAACCCAGGCTGGCTGCTTCCCATCTCCTCCTAATCTTCAGATTTTCTTAAACCCCCTCAGAGGAGCTGCTCCTTTTCTTCAGCACAGTGTTCCCTGCAGATGAGGCTCCAGAAGAAGGATAAGGACATAAAGGAAAAAATGAGATAAAGAGAGGAGGGAAATGCTTGGCAGGATAAAAAAAGAGGGAAAAAACTTAAAAAGCTGCTGCTGAGAAGCAACATAGGAAGGGAGATGGAAGGGAAGAGGTGAACTCCTGTTGCTGGGTTTCAGGAAGGCCCTGTACACAGAGCTTGTTGGGAATCACATGGGTGGAATTAGCAGCAGGTACAGAAATTTGGGGATTTAAGTTTAAACCTCAGCTCTACATAAACATACCTTTGCCTGCACAGCCAGGCTGGGCTCAGTCTTTGTGGTCAGAGCTCAGTCCTGCTGAGCCTGTCTGTCCCCAGGGACCCTATGGAATCCTGGAATGGGCTGGGGGGAAGGGACCTTAAAAACTATCTCATCCCACCCCTGCCATGGGCAGGGACACCTCCCACTATCCCAGGTGGCTCCAACCTGGCCTTGGACACTTCCAGGGATGGGGCAGCCACAGCTTCTCTGGGCACCCTGTGCCAGGGCCTCCCCACCCTCACAGCCAAGAATTCCTTCCCAATATCCCATCTAATCCTGCCCTCTGGCAGGTTGAACCCATTCCCCTTGTGCTGTCACTCCAGTTCCTGATGAACATTCCCTCTCCAACTTCTTGGAGTCTGCTCAGATCCTGGAAGGTGCTGTGAGGTCTCCAGGCCAAACAGCCCCATTTTTCCCAGCCCGTCTCCATAGGGAAGATGCTCCAGTCCCCTCAGCAACTTCATGGCCTCCTCTGGACTTGCTCCAACCATCAGTCAGTGCAAGTTGCTGATGAGCCGGGATGTTCTATGGATGAGACAGAGCCAAGGCAGGGGCTGTGCTGACTTGTGCAATTCCATGTGTTTGCCCTCAGAAAGCTGGAAAAAACTCATCTGTCTCCTGACAATATACACCCCCCTGTCCAGTTAGACCAGTGGCCCCAACCCCAGCTGTGCCCAGCACCTCTCTGCTCCCATCTCCAGTTTGCACCTCATCGATCCGACACTGGGAGAGTGATGGGAGTTGGTGTCCAAAGCTTTGCCAGTGTCAGGACACATGTCCTGCTGTCCCCCACCCACTGAGCCTTGGTCATGTATGATTTCCCCTTTCTAAATCCATATGGACTGTTCCCAACTGCATTTTGTCCTTCAGAGACTTGGAAATGGCTTCCAGGATTAGTTGCTCCATGACCTTCCCAGTGCTGGAGTTCAAACTGACCGGCCTGTGATTCCCTGGACTTTCTCACCCTTCTTGAAGACAGGGGTGACATTTGATCTCTTCCAGACCTCAGGCAACATTCCCAGTTGCCAAAAGCTTCCAAAACCAATTGAGTGGCCTCTCAATGACATCAGAACATCCCTCAGGCCCCATGGATTTCTGCATGTCCAGTTTGTTCACATATTCCCTTACACAATCCCGAGTCATCCTTGCTCCAGAGTCAACACAACTTCTCCAAGTGATCCTTGCTCCAGATTTTCCCTCTGGTTTCAGGGACCTGGGGTTCCTCAGGGCCAAACTGAAGGTGACATTGAGGACTTCACTCTTCACCAGTTCCTCTGCCCCATTCAGCAGCAGATCCACATTTTCCTTGGTTTTCCTCCACCACAGATGGACTCAGAGAAGCTTTGGGTGCTGCTTTCCACATCTTTCACCAAATCTAACTCCAGGTTGGCTTTGGCTTTCCCAATCTCACCTCTACACACTTGGATAGTGTCTGGATTCCCCTTGGATGATCTGACTCTGTTTTCACCCTTGGAATGTTTTCCTACATCTGAGTTTTGTCAGGAGCTCCTCGTTCACCCTCCCAGGCCTCCTGCTTGACTTTGTGCATGTCACAGTGAACCATGGGCAGATGATCCTTGAAAATCAACCCATTCACCTGGGAAAATCAACCCATCCATCCCAAAAAATCAATCCATCCACCTGGACCCAGCTTTAATTTTTGTTCTTTATTTTAAAGAAAGGTCAATAGAAAGAAACTCAGAATATGTTCCAGTCTTCTTGGATCTCCTCTCTGAGCTGAGAAGTCTCCAGGAGCTCCACCAAAGCTACTCTTAGATATCACACTGATAAAATATTATAGATTAGACATCACAGAGAGATGGTTTGGGCTTTGTTTTTCTTGAGCATAAAAGTGCTCGAAGCAATTTTCCTCTCTTTTATCCAAACCTGAAACATATTATTGAGCTCTCTAGACTCCATTAAGGCATCAAAGCTGTGTTCCACACCGTGGTTCTTTCAAAAAAATATCAATGCACTAAAAAAAAATCCAAACTCCAAAGTCTGCTTTCAGTTTGAACTGTCAAAATATTTTCCATATGCAGTGCAGGTACACACACACGTCTGCCAGTCATTCCACGTCTTCCCTGGAAATGACAATTTTCTTTTCCTACTTGCTCACTTTTTAATTCATTTTGTGGCCACATTTCATCCTAATCTTCTGTGAAAGGCAAGTAAACAAGCTGAGGATTCCAGTAGGACACCCACGTAATGCATGTGAGAGACTCCACAGACACGTCACTGCTGCTCTGCCAGAAACAACCACGAGGGTTTGGGCAAATAAACACCCCAGTGGGGCTGTGGCTTCCCAGCAGGTATCAGGACAGCTTTAAAATCTTTATTAGTGTCCCTCTGAGCCAAAAAAATCTGATTTTTTTAGGTTTAGTGGCTCCCAAGAGCCTGTCCTGCTCACACCGGCTCTGTCCCAGCAACCAGCATTCCAGTGGCTGCTCCAATTCCATCTTTCTCTTCTTCCTGGCTGGTCCCACAAGGGCTCTTCCCTGCCATTCCAGCCCCAAACATCATCACATGAACAGATCCAAGCAATTTGAAGGGGTTTTTGATAATCCAACCCCAAACCCTCCAAGGATTTATTCTTCTTTTCAGATGATGACTGTGAGTAAGACTTGGACCACTCATGATCAATTCCATCCCTTTGACAGTTTTTATATGGAAAAACATGTTGGATTGTGGCATCTCAGCCCCTTCAAGATCCACCTGAATCCAGACAACCCCAGTCCAGGTCCCACAAGGGCTCTTCCCTGCCATTCCAGCCCCAAACACCATCAGATGAAGAAATTAAAGCAACTGGAAGGGGTTTGGGATAAACCAACCCCAAACCCTCCAAGGATTTATTCTTCTTTTCAGATGACAACTTTGAGTAAGACCTGGACCCCTCAGGATAAATTCCATCTGTTTGACAGTTTTTATATGGAAAAACATGTCGGATTGTGGCATCTCAGCCCCTTCAAGACCCACCTGAAGCCAGGGCACTCAAGCCCAGCCTACTCTGCTGAAGTCTCAGGATTACTAAAGCTGCCCAAGAGGAGCTGCTCACACCCCAAATGGCCACATGGTTTATCAAGGTGGCAGCACAATTCAGAGAATCACTGAGTTTGGGGTGGAAGGGACCTTAAAGTTCATCTACTTCCAACCCTCAGCCATGGGCAGGGACACCTTCCACTAGAAACTGGAAGGAAATTCCTGACATCAGGAATTTGGGTGCTCAGAGCTTGCAGGTGTGATGTCACCTTGAAAAGAAGCATTTCCTCCTGCTCTCAAAGTTACTTTGGGTTAGTTAAGAGTTATTTAGCTTGGAAAGGTGGGAGGTACCACCACAACACCCCACTGCCTCCACACAACTCCCTGGATTTGCTGCCTGTGGATCCAGAATGGTTGGCTGCCCAAAACTAAACATTGCATTGTGCTCCTTAAACACATGCCCTGTACCCAATTCCCTTAAGCTTCTTTTACAAATGGAGCTGCTTAATTAGTCCATGATGAGTTATTGCATAGATTAATTGGAAGCACACAAATAAGCACCATGTGCTGCCCAGGACAGGAAAGGGCTCCAAGGACCACAGTGAACAACGACATCAAGACCTTCCACGTTAAAGTCACTGAGAAAATCTTCATGTTTTGATCTTCAGGGGTTTGATTTATTCTCTTGCTTCTAGACAACAGCAGCTTGAACAGCAGCTCAAGTTTATTCTGTCTTATTTAAAACTGGTCTTGTTCAAAAAATGAGAGATGTGGCATTTCCCAACAGGTTCCCAGAGTCACAGAACCCCAGGATGTGCTGAGCTGGAAGGGCCCCCCAAGGATCCTGGAGTCCAACCCTGAGCCCTGCACAGCCCCATCCCCAGGGGCCCATGTGTGGATATNTATCTGCTTTTTCCCTTGACCTCACCATGAATTTGTCCAGACACCCCTCAGCCCTTGGCTGTCACTGACAGGACACAGCACTGATCACACGTGGCAGCCCCGAGTTGCCACCAACACGCCCTCAATGGCCCTTTGCTGTTGCTGTTGCAAGTGCCACCAGTGACCCAAGGGAAGGTTTTTTTCAGGAAACTTGATTTACAGAGGAGTGAGAGGACAATGGAGCTCTTGCCAGGACCACCACCCACCGTGGCCTTCAGCCAGGAGATAGGTGGGAACCCCACTGGATCCTCCACTCCAGCAGCATCTGGAATTCTAATGAACTTCTTACAATTCCATGGTGTTGCAACAACCTTGAAGAGCATCAGGATGATCCCTGTGGGTCCCTTCCAACTATGATTCCATGATCATCTGAACATGCCATGGGAAGTGGGGCAATTCAGGGCAACACGTGGGTTTTAGTCTTGGAATTAGTAGTAACTAATTGGGAGCTGGATTTGCTGAGCTCTGTGTCCAAATATATTCTCTGCTGCATAAAAAGGCCCAGCAAAAAGCTTCTCATTCCCATTTGAAAGATGGGGAATCAAAGTATAAAATAGTCCCTCAAAATTACAGCAGGAGCCTGAAAACATCTGGAGACTGAGCCAAAATTCAAGAGCTGGCTTTGTGCAAAGGACTGACCTTTCCAGTGCATTGGAAAGAGGTGAAATCTTACATTTGCTGCAGAGAATAAGCAAGGATGGGAGGAATTAAGGGGGAAAAAAAGGAAAGAATCTGGCTCTTTGCTTATTTATAGCCCCNTGTTGCAGGTGCCACCAGTGACCCAAGGGAAGGTTTTTTTCAGGAAACTTGATTTACAGAGGAGTGAGAGGACAATGGAGCTCTTGCCAGGACCACCACCCACCGTGGCCTTCAGCCAGGAGATAGGTGGGAACCCCACTGGATCCTCCACTCCAGCAGCATCTGGAATTCTAATGAACCTCTTACAATTCCATGGTGTTGCAACAACCTTGAAGAGCATCAGGATGATCCCTGTGGGTCCCTTCCAACTATGATTCCATGATCATCTGAACATGCCATGGGAAGTGGGGCAATTCAGGGCAACACGTGGGTTTTAGTCTTGGAATTAGTAGTAACTAATTGGGAGCTGGATTTGCTGAGCTCTGTGTCCAAATATATTCTCTGCTGCATAAAAAGGCCCAGCAAAAAGCTTCTCATTCCCATTTGAAAGATGGGGAATCAAAGTATAAAATAGTCCCTCAAAATTACAGCAGGAGCCTGAAAACATCTGGAGACTGAGCCAAAATTCAAGAGCTGGCTTTGTGCAAAGGACTGACCTTTCCAGTGCATTGGAAAGAGGTGAAATCTTACATTTGCTGCAGAGAATAAGCAAGGATGGGAGGAATTAAGGGGGAAAAAAAGGAAAGAATCTGGCTCTTTGCTTATTTATAGCCCCAATCTGTGCTGCAGGAGACTGTGCCTGCTCACACCCAGGAGAGTGCAAAGAACCACAGCCAGATGGGCAAATTCCCTACAAAAGGATCATAAGGGACACAGAAATGGATTTTTTTCCTGATCAGGAGGCTCCAACTGACAACATTCACTTTGCAGAAAAGTCATTTTACAGCTCTGAGCTTGCTTTGCAGCAAAGATGGCAAAATTCATGATGTCTCTGGAATGAAATGCAAGCTCAGACCTGGCTGGGTGTTAAAGTGTCCTGAATGTCATCAGGCAGAAGAAAAGGCTGGAACTTCAATTTGCCCTCTGAACTTATTGCAGCTCTGAACAGGAAGGAAAGAGAGGAACGAGAAGTTCTGCTGGGTCAGCATTTCTGGCTTCAGACTCCCAGATTTCAGCATTTTCAGTTTGGCCCATGGAATCAGCCATCCTCAAAGAAATGCAGGCTATTCACAGAATCCCAGGATGTGCTGGGTTGGAAGGGCCCCCAAGGATCCTGGAGTCCAACCCTGAGCCCTGCACAGCCCCATCCCCAAGAGTCCCCCCTGTGCCCAGAGGATCATCCCAGCCCTCCTGGAGCTCTGGCAGCCTTGGGGCTGTGCCCACTGCCCTGGGGAGCCTGGGCAGTGCCCACCCACCCTGTGGGCAAAGCACAACCTGGGGCTGAGCTCCAACCTCCCCCTGCCCTGACACAACTCCAGCCATTCCCTGGCTCCTGGCCCTGGAACCCCAGAGCAGAGCTCAGTCCCTGCCCCTCCTCTGCCCCTGCCCAGGGACTTGTCCCTGCAATGAGGTCTCCCCTCAGGCTCCTCTTCTCCCCCTCAACACCCCCAGTGCCCTCAGCTGCTCCTCACCCCTTCCCCTCCAGGCCCTTCCCCACCTCCAGTCCCTCCTTTGGACACTCTCCAATGGCTCAAGACCTTTCCCACACTGTGGTGCCCAAAGTGCCCCAATATTGCAGGTGAGGCCCCAGGGCAGAGCAGAGCAGGACAATCCCCTCCCTGGCCCAGTGCTGCTGTTCCTGCTGCCCCAGGACACGGATGTCCCTCCTGGCTGCCAGGGCACTGCTGGCTCGTGGCCAACTCATGGATCAGCACCTCCAGATCCCTTTCCCAGCATTGCTTTCCAGCCTCTCATTCCCAGTCTGTCCCCAGTTCCAGGGTTACCCCATTCCAGGTGCAGAATCCAACACTTGTCCTTGTTAAACTCCACATGGTTGGCGAGGGCCCAGCTCGGATTTATCCAGCTCTCTCTGCAGGGCCTTTCTACCTTTGAGGGATTCAAAAGCTCCTCCAAGTTTTGCATCAAACTTTCTCAGCGTCCCTTCCATTCCTGTGTCCAAGTCAGTGGTGAAGATGTTCATGGAGCCCTGTGGAACCCCACTGGTGACATGTCTTCAACCTGATGTCACCTCAGTCACTGTCACCTCTGTGCCCAACCAACGACCCAGTTGCTCACCCAGCACATGATCGGTTTATCCACTCTGGGCTGGACAGTTTGTCCAGAAGGATCCTGGGATAGACAGTCTGGAATCCAAAAAAAACCCATCAACTGGCTTCCCTTGAAAAAACCAGTGGGGTCACCTTGCCATGTCCCTATCAATAATTAATGCCACTCCAATTTCCCTCTCCCAAAAACCAAAGCAGCCCTGACTGTTACACCCAAGTTAATATATATAATAATATATATATCTCAATATCCACTATCTAAATTAAGCTTTAATATATAATCCTGTAGAGCTGCAGAGGTGGCTCCCCTGAGTGTGGATGGTGGGCAGGACTGGGATTGTCACCAGCAGGACTCTGAGCTGCTCTGGGGCTGTTCAATCCTTCAGGAGTGACACAATCAGGCTCTGCATCCCCAGCAGCTCCAAAGGTTCCTTGCACACAGGAATTCAATTAAAGAGCTGAAAGGCAGCACTTTGCCCAGAAGGGCACATCAATTCCTGCTCACAATTAACTGGGGGGGAAAACCAAAGTGGAATTTCCTCATTCTCTATTGAGGGAAATTCATACTTTGCTTTCAGAGAAAGGCCACTGTCAATCTCCCCCTTTTCAGAGCCACTCGGAGTCAAAATTAGGAAAAGCTGAAGCTGGTTTTCAAACCAGGGGAAACTTCAAAGTGACAAGAGAGAAAATAGGAGTGTGGGAAGCAGTGATGGGAGGTTCCACAGCCATGGAGAAGGAATGGGATTATCCCAACAACCTTGAGGACAAACACCCTTCCTTGTGATGGGCTACAGTGGAATTTGTTTCCTTGCTTTCTAAAAAAACCTGGTCATCATCTATTAAAATTCTCATTATTGTACTACTTTTCATGTTGTCCTCTTCTCCAATCATTCTGACTTCAATACAGGCTTTGGAAACACATTCCTGATGGAAGGCAGGGGATTGTGATCCCCATTGCCACAACAAACCCTTTGCTGTCCTCTCTTATTTTAACTGTCTGCACTTAAAACTCACCAGCTGTGTAGTGAGAGACAAGGTAAAGCAAGAGACAGGGCTTATTTATTAATCTTGCTGCTTATGAGACACCACCAGAGCCAAGGCTGCCAATCAAAATGTCCTTTTAGATGTGCAGGGGCTTTTTTTACAATATGAAATGTTGATTACAATCACATTTATGAAACACTTAATTAAATATATAACTTGGATCAGAAGGCTCATTTTATTTGGTGGATGCATGAAGTGCCAGGGTTTGGTGAGGCCCTGCTTCGTTCTCTCAGTATTGGTGGTAACTGATGCCCTGGAGAGCCTAGAAATGAACTCCTTCCCCAGTTTATGTCCTACAGGATCCACAGCTCCTGCTAAGACTGAAAAATTCACTTTAAACTGCTTGAAATTCATAGAATCACCGGGTGGTTTGGGTTGGAAGGGACCTTAAAGATCATCTCATCCCCCCCCTGCCATGGGCAGGGACACCTCCCACTATCCCAGGTTGCTCCAACCTGGCCTTGGACACTTCCAGGGATGGGGCAGCCACAGCTTCTCTGCCCAACCTGTGCCAGGGCCTCCCCACCCTCACAGGGAAGGATTTATTCTCAATATCCCATCTAAACCTAATCTCAGTTTAATGCCACCCACCTTATCCTGTCCCTCCACTAGACCAGGTTGCTCCAAGCCCCATCCAACCTGGCCTGGAACACACCCCCCCCTTCTCTTCTCCAGGCTGGACAATCCCAGCTCTCCCAGCCTTTCCCCATCCCTCTGATCCCCTTGGTGCCTCCTCTGGACTCTCTCCAGCAGCTCCCTGTCCTTGCTGTGCTGGATCCCAGAGCTGGAGGCAGATTCCAGGGGGGGTCTCACCTGAGGGGGCAGAGGGGCAGAATCCCCCCTCCCCTGCTGGGGGATCAGCCCAGGGCACGGGGGGTTTCTGGGATGGACCATGTCCAGCTCTGCCCCCAAGTCCTTCTCCAGGGGCTGCTCCATCTGTCCATGCCCAGCCTGGATTGATCCCGGGATTGCCCTGATCCAGGGGCAGCACCAGCCCTTGGCTTTGTTAAACCTCCTGAGATTCCCAAGGGCCACTTCTGGAGCCTGTCCAGGTCCCCCTGGATGTCCCTGGGATCAGCCCAGGGCACAGGGAGTTTCTGGGATGGGTCATGTCCAACCTCTCCCCCACCAGCTCCCCCAAATCCTTCTCCCAGGGATCTCTCCATCCCTGTAGCTGTGTCTGGGACTGCCAAGATCCAGGACCTTGCACTCCACATTGTCCAACCTCAGGAATTTCCATCAGCCC
This sequence comes from Calyptomena viridis, assembly GCA_013390005.1. Taxonomy (NCBI): domain Eukaryota; kingdom Metazoa; phylum Chordata; class Aves; order Passeriformes; family Eurylaimidae; genus Calyptomena; species Calyptomena viridis. Next base: position 35,655 of record WEIV01005268.1, read on the forward strand.
CTCTCCCAAGGGTGTCAAGGTCAATCCAGAGGCAAAGCAACAGCTTTGGAAATTCAACTCTGAAACATCCACCGTCTTTCAAGCTCATACTTGAAACACATGAAATCTTTTACCCCAGAGATTTTCATTCAAATTCATGAAACTGCATGAAAAGAGAGACCTTGAAATGGTTATTTCCATAAAATCCCACAGTCATGGGGTGAAACACATGCCAACATGGGTCACACCCAGCCGACAATTTTCCTTTCTGAACAGCCATCCCAGGATTTTTCTTGAGCAATTTTGAGATCCTGAGGACACCCTACAAGGCAATGCCAAGTGCTGAAGGTGACAAAAGCATGGCCAGGTCTTTAGAGTTTGTAAAAGAGCCACACTAAGTAAGCAAAAATCACAAAATAAAATACACTCCAACACATCCCCTCCATGTCATCCTGAAAACAGAGATACTAAAAAATATTTAATTCAGATTTGACTTCATCCAACATGACAAAACCCTTAAGTCATGTTGGCTTGAGGGAGACAAGGTCAGTCTGAGGCCAAAGCACTGACCTAGTTTTCATTTTCTCTTTCTAAGGAACAAAATCTGAGCACTGTGGGCTCAGTCCTGCTCTGTGATTCCCTCTGCTCCATGATTCCCTGCCTCTGTGTAAGAGGGAGGAAGAAGAAGAGGGTGAATGAAGCATTTTGTTGCTGTGCAAAAAAAGGCAGGTCGGGAAACCAGAAGAGCAGAGACACAGCCAAAGGAGCAGCACTCAGGTCATGGGAAGAGCATCCACATGCACAGCCATCAATCCCACCAGGAAGTGTCCAAAGCCAGGTTGGACAGGGTTTGGAGCACCCTGGGATAGTGGAAGGTGTCCCTGCCCATGGAAGGAGGGTGGAACTGGATGAGCTTTAAGGCCCCTTCCAACCCAAACCATTCCTGGAATCTGTGACCACAAAATGATGGAGCAGCAAATCCAACCCCTCTCCTGCAGCCCCACCTGGAGTGACAAGAGTGACAACCCCACAGAGAGACGTGGGGTTAAGGACGTTGGACATCTGGGACTGAAATCCCCCAAATCTGGCTGATCTTCACCACCATCCTTGGTCATTCTCCAAACACACCAGCACCCCTCTCCATTTCAGAGACTGTCACGGAATCCCAGGATCCCTGAGGTTGGAAAAGCTCTCCAAGGTCAGGGAGTCTGAGCTGTGCCCCGTTCCCACCTTGTCCTCCAGCCACATCCAGTCCTTCCTTGGACACTGCAGGGATGGGCACTCCAAACCCCCCTGGGCAGCCTCTGCCAAGGCCTGACCTCCCTTTCCATGAGGAAATTCCTCCTGATCTCCAACGTGAGTCTTTCCTGGTGCAACTTGAGGCCGTTTTCTCTCATCCTGTGCCTTGTTCCCTGGAATCAGAGCCTGACCTCTCCCAGCTCCCCCCTCCTGTCACACCTCCTTTATTCCATGCCAAATCCAATGATTTGAACCACTGTAAAAACAGGGAGTTGGCTGCACCTTCTCTTCCCATCTGAGACCCCCCAGTTCAGGCAGATCTTTGTCACTGACCCCTCTCTCAGCTGGTCCAGAGGATGTTCCTGCTTTCCTGGCAAAAACAACCCTAAGAGTCAATGGGAGTTCAGATCCATAACAACAAAATTCTGGAAAAAATTGGAATAGAAAGAGCCACAGAGCTTTTTTTCTTGGCTGTTGGGAAGAAATAAATGTTGTTATTCAGCTCAGCATCACAAGTCAATATTTTTGTGTTCTTATTTCAACTTCATAAAGACAATAAGGAGCATTTGCACTGCACAAACATTTTGGCTCTTTTTTTTTTATTATTATTCTTTTACATGAGTAAAAATAGAAAAAAATCATTTCAATGAAAGTTTGAAAGGAAAAGTAACTTGGAAAAACTAGGCAGCTTTTGTTTGTGCTGGGCAAGATGCCTGGAATGCCTAAAACTCCTTTTTTTTTTTATCCCTGAGCAAGTGGAAGCCATTCAAGTGCCCCAGAATCCCAAACCCTGGAACTGGGAAGTGATTAATCCTGCCCCAGCTGACCCATTGCCATCCTTAATGTGTTTTTCCAGAGAAAATTAGAAATCCCTTCATTCTCCCCTTAATTTGTGTGATATTCACCTGCATTTCCAACCCTTCAGAATGGAGCAACTCAGCTAAAGATGGAATGGGAAATTGAGTTTCATTCCCCAGACCACATATTATATTTTAATTAATTCTTTGATTTTTAAATTCATTCTTAAATTGAAGCTTATTCTTTAATTCTTAAATGAAAGTTATTAGCACAGTGCCAAGATGAGCCTTGTACATATAGAAGTTCCATGAAAGCTCTTCCTGCAGGAGTGTTTCTGCAGAGAAGGGTTTTTCCAAATCCCTGGTTTTGTTTGGAATTTGGGAACAGGGAGTGTTGTCCAGGTTGGCTGATAGAGAAGCCAAAACTGAAGGAAAAATGTGGGAAAGGGTCTCCCAGCTTTGCATTTGTGGGTTTTCCAAAGGAAATGGGAACACAGAAGGTGGGTGATGCCTTCAGGTTGATCCACACTGAGAATTCCTCACTCAGGTGGATCCAAATATTCCAGATCCATGGAATGTTTGGGGGCTGTTCCACTGGAAGAGGATATTTTATTAGACTTTGAGCTGCTGGAAATTATCTGACACTTGGAAGGGAAGGAGCACGGCCTGTGGAGGCAGGCGGATCCAGCCCCAACTCCACTGGGAATGTGAAGCAGGGAAGGAACTCCAAGAAATTCCCATGTTCCCTGAGCTGTGGAATTACCCCAGGAATTCAAACAAGAGTTTAAGAAACCATAAAAGTTCTGTCTTACATTTTCTTTTAAGCAAATAATCTGTTATGGGCACAGTTTTCCATCAGCTGTGTGAAACCAGCAGAAACATTCCCACATGGAGAAAGTTTCGGAGTTTTCTTCCAAGGAATTTTGCAACCAACTCCAAGCTCATTCCACAGGAACCTCCCAGCCAGCACAGGCTGTGCCTTCCTTCTTAAACAGGAAAACCACTTCATTTTCTAAATAGGCAGAAAAAAAGGATTCCAAGTGTCCTTTCTCCTCAGTGAAACTATTTCATGTAATTCCTGCAGCATCTGGTTTTATTTTGGGAATTTTATGTCCAGCTTTGCTGAGCAACTGTCACAATGGAGACACTGGAATGGAGTAAAATGGGATAAGAATTTACAGTCTGGAACACTTCATTGAGGCCCAAACTATCCTTTTGGACAGGAAAATATGGGATTTGCTGCCAGTGGTTCCCCCCTGAATTCAGCCCAAAGAAATACCTGGAAAAACTAAGAGCTTTATATTCACTTTTTTACTGAGCCTTAAATAATTCCGCATTTCTATGCATGGCACAATCTATATTTGAAAAAGACAAGTGGGAAAGCACATGAAATCCAGTGATTTGTAACAGAAGACTGAGAAAAACCAGATATTTTATGTGAGGTTTTAGTTTTTTACCGTGAAAGCAACAGGGGGAGAAAATGCAAATGAATTTATGAAAACGATCTTCCTTTAAATCCTTCCCAAAGAACCAGGAAATCATCATGTTTGAGCAAAGTTTTGATAAGCAGCTTTCCAGCATGGAAATCTTATTTTTTGTGAAAATTTTGGCCAGTGGCAAAAGCAAAAGGCTGTTGGGAGCACCTGGATCTACTGGACAAAAAATTCCTTCATCCAAAGCTGCGACAGCCTGAAGCTCTCTGTCATTTTTAGTCCAAATTCCTGGGATAATCCAAAGAGGATTTGGTTGACAGTGATGAGGCTTTCCCTGATTTTCCACAACTGATGGAGCTTCGTGTGGAGAAGAGGATGGTGATTGAAGAATCATGGAATCACTGAGGTTGGAAAAGCCCTCTGAGATCGAGTCCAACTATCCCAAAGCCACCACTGACCCCCCAAGTGTCACATGTTAAATCCCTCAGGGATGGGGACTCCAAACTCCCCTGGGAGGGACTGACCACCCTTTCCAGGAAGAAATTTTTCCCAAAATCCAACCTGAACCTCTCCTGGTGCAGTTTGAGGCCGTTCCCTCTCCTCCTGGTCCCTTGTTCTCTGGGAGCAGAACCTGATCCAAACAGTTCCCCCCTCCTGTCAGGGAGTTGCAGAGAATTCAGGTCCCTCCTGAGCCCCCCCAGCTCCCTCAGCTGCTCCTGCTGCTCCAGCCCCTTCCCAGCTCCATTCCCTTCCCTCAGTGTTGTGAGGGGCTCAAAATTCCCTTCAGGATTGGAGGTTGGATCTCACAATTCCCAGCTCTGCTCCTGCTGCAACACACCCTCCAAAAGACAAGCCCTTTCCAGGAGGTTTCTAATTTCCCAGCAGGGCAATTCCCAGGATTAATTATCACTCATTGCATCTGTGAGCATTTCCCACTTGATTCCACATGGATCAGATCCCACTTGCTGAGGCAAAGGGTTGGATGTGGTGGACTAGGTTGAGCAGAGCTTAGGCCCGGTTTTTTTGTAAATACAAAGCTTTAAACACAGCCAGTTTTGATCTCAAATCAGAGGGAGAATAATCAAATAATCCACTAAGGATGGGAGCTTGGGAAGAGACAGTGACTCAAAGCTTCCTTTGTTGGGAAGCTCAGCTGGCTCCAAAGCACAGAGCTCTGAGTGGAGCTGGAGAAAACAGTTAATTTGTTCTGCTACTAAAACACAGATTAAAGTAAAAGGCTCAGGCCCAGTAAATAACATCGTGTTCCTTATCAAAGCCAATCAAATGGTTGTAGCAAACAAACAGAAATATTTTACAACTCAAGTGGAAAAGGGAAAGAGGTGGAATTTGCACAGACAGATCCAGGCATGGGGTTTTTCCAAAGGATTTTTCTCTCCAGGAGAAGCAGTGCCAACCTGCCTCCCATTCAGGACACACTGGATGTGCTGGCAAGTAATCCATCACTTCAAGCTCTTTTTTTTCCCCCTCCAATAATTATTTAGAGTTCCCAGTGTATTAATTTAATGGTAGATCTCATCTCCAGCACAGGCTAAAAGCTCACATTCAGTCAGGGATCAGCAGCTCTCCCTCACTTCTGGGAGTGCTCAGGAAGGACAAGGGATGTTATTTGGAGGGGGACAGGACAAGGTCCCCAAACCCCAGTAAATCACCTGCAGTGAGTTCAGACAACAAGATATCCAAGAGCTGAAAGAGGGTGGATTTACATGGGATATTGGGAAGGAATCCTTGGCTGGGAGGGGGGGGAGGCCCTGGCACAGGGTGCCCAGAGAAGCTGTGGCTGCCCCATCCCTGGAAGTGGCCAAGGCCAGGTTGGAGCACCCTGGGATAGTGGGAGGTGTCCCTGCCCATGGCAGGGGGTGGGATGAGATGATTTTTAATGTCTCTTCCAACCCAAACCATTCTGGAATTTTAGGATAATTATATAACTGACGTCTCACAGTTGATCTGGGAATACGACCACGAGGGAATGACAGGATCTCTCAGCATTTATCAATCCCCACATCCCTTTTCCTAAAGGATGGTTCCCTGACAAATGACCCCCCTTCCCCTCCCAGACTGATCCAAACCCAAACCCAGCACTTTGCTTTTCATTCAAATCCCAGGAGACACTTCAGGAGGTAACAAATTGAAGGGATTCTCGCTCTATATATTTTCACAACAATAATTTGCTTTACTTTATGCAAACCTGCCATGAATATGCATTCCAGGAGCAGCAGACATAAATCAGAGCTGGGGGGATGCACAGCATGCAGCTCCTCAATTAGAAACCTGCCTTCCCTGGAGATTCCCCAGACTTTGCACAAAACCACAGGCAGCAGGAGTTTCAGGAATGCTCTGCCTCGGGCTGCACCAACTCCAGGAATATTCCCCACTGCCAGGCTTGCTGTGATTCCCTCTCAGAACTATTTTTAAGGACAGATCACTCAGTCCCAGACATTCCTAGGGTACAGAGGAATCACCTGTGAGGCTCATCCTGAGCAAAAAGCACTTGCTTGAAAGGGATTCTCTCAGGGATGTGGAACTAAGGCACTGAGTGTCCCTTCTCCTTCAGATTATCCCAAGTTGGAGCAAGGCCAGGGAGGGAGATGAATTTTCCCTGGTTTTTTTCAATGAAGAAGCAATATTCATTAATGCAGCATATTTGATCCCACATATAAATGACATGGCTCTGGCACAAGCCAAGGATTTGGCACCAGGACCATCCACATTAACCCACTCCAGAAAAGTTTCTCTGAGCAAAAGCTGCCTGAAGATCCAGCTCTTGGAAAGGAAATCTATGAGGATTATCCCCTGGGATGTGGGATAATCCCCTGGGCTTGTTTTCTGCTGGAAAAACTAGAGTTGTATCTTCTGCTTTTAGAAAAACGAGCAAGGTGTGGTTCCAAGCACAGAGTAAGCAGGGAGAGCAGGGCAGGAGAGCCTTGGGATGGGAATGGGAGAGCCCAGGGTGGGAATGGGAGAGAGCAGGAGGGAATGGGAGAGAGCAGGAGGAAATGGGAGAGAGCAGGAGGGAATGGAAGAGCAGGAGGGAATGGGAGAGCAGGAAGGCTGGGGAGCTGCAGGATGGGAAAGGGAGAACCCAGGGATGGGAATGGGAGAGCAGGAGGGCAGGGGAATCTCGGGATGGGAATGGGAGAGCCCCGGGATGGGAATGGGAAAGAGCAGGAGGGCAGGGAGGGCCCAGGGTGGGAATGGGAGGGAGCAGGAGGGCTGGAGAGCCCTGGGATGGGAATAGAAAAGAGCAGGAGGGCAGGGAAAGCCCAGGGTGGGAATGGGAGAGCAGGAAGGCTGGAGAGCCCCAGGGTGGGAATGGGAGAACCCAAGGATGAGAATCCACACCCCCCACTCAGCGCTGATCACCTCCACTGTGCTCCAGCCCCACGGGTGACACCAGGACATTTAACCCCTTCACAAACCCACCCAAGCAGCCTGAGGATCTTCCCTGGATGCTGGTCACCTCCAAAAGCCCCAGGAGCGGGTGCTCCAGTGCCGTGGTGACTCTGGAGAGGAGGAGTTGGGGACAAAGGAAGCACCACAATCCCCACAGCCCAGATCCTGAGGAACACGGAGCTGGGAGAGCAGAGCCCAGTCCAAGGGCTCTGGAGACTCCAGGAGGTGCCAAGCCTGAGCTAAATCTCTCTTTGTATCCAGATCACAGGTTTGGAAAGGCCTCCCCTGTGGAAAGTGGGACTGGCAGCAGAGCAAGGTGTTATTGCAATCACCAGCACCAATCCTACAATCCAAAGGGAGGCTCAGATCCTCTGGCACTGCTGGCTTCCCTCACATCCATCCAGGAGCATTCCTTTGAAGCAGCAGCAATTATCCAACCAGAAAAGTGACAGCACACTCAGGGAAAACACATTTTCCAATCCAATCAGCCCAGGGAAGGGGATTATTTTCTGTCTCGTGAAACACACACTTTCCAAAGTCCTTGAGAGCAGAGCAGGGCTGATGTCACACAGCTCAATTTAATGGAAACATTTATCCAACTACCAGAAAAGGCCAGGACAGGATGAGCCAAGTGGGTCATAAAGGACAAGCACATTCCTGTCTGCTGAAGGCACCCAGAAAGGACAACAGGCTGCAAATCCCTGGAATTGGAGCCTCTGAAGATGTTCTTGGTGCTCCAAGATTTCTGGCACAATGTGAGGATTTGTGTTTCCATGTTTAGGGATTCATTGTGCTTCTTCATCACTATTTATTCCACCATCAAACAGGGTCTCAGCCATAAACTTGGGTTCTGTGCTTCCTTAAATTCAGCAATATTTTACTCTGGAATAACAACAATAAAGATCCTAGAGCTCCAGATGTCACAGGCACAACCTCCTCCCATTCCAAGAGCAAATTTCCACCTACCCTGCTGGTAACCAAGAAAAACAGGAAAATGCCAGAATAAAGACTTGTAAAACTCATAAATCCAGGTGAGTTTAACCTATTTCATGCTTTAAGGTTTCCCCTTGGAATTGCCACTTTCTGCCTCCAGGGAATTCATTATGGATCAGTTCAAAAAAGCAGGAGAACAGAAAAATGGGCATTTTCTAGTAACTTTAGTTAAACAGCGTTGCCTTGCAAAGGAACTAAGAGAGAAGAGAAAAAGGGAATAATTAATTCTGGGAATGAGGCTTTTCCAGGCAGGAAGGATGATCCCCAAAAGCTCAGTGCCTGGGCAGGGCAAGCACTGGGGAGGGAACACAAAATATCCCGAGCTGGGAGGATCCACCAGGATCAAATCCAGCCCAGAATGCTCCAGCCCTGGGTGGGAATGACAGTCAAACTTTCCTGGAATGACAAATGAAGCAACATTTCAACCGCTCTTAGAAGAGAAACATCTTTTCTAAACTGGGAACAATTTCTCAAAGCTGCTTTTCCTGAGACTATAAATGTCTCCTGCAGGCAGTTTTTTTCACCTCAGCTCTGCTGCTGCCTCGATTCTCTTCATCTTCCCAACCTGCTGTTCATGTGAAAGAACAAACTCTGGCAATAACAGCAGTGCCAGAAAATGCATTTCAGAGAATCACAGAATATCCTGAGCTGGAAGAGACCCATAAGGATCATCAAACTCAAATCTTGGCTGGTTTTTTGGGGGTGTTTTTTTGAGGTGTCTGCTCTGCTGGTGCATCTCCCCAGCTCCTCAAGCCAGAGCACACATCCCTGCTACCTGTGTGTCAGCTTTGGGATGAGCACAAGCTTTTAAACCTCCCTAAAGTGGTTTTAAATGAAAGAGCTGCTGCATCAGCCTCTCTGCAGAGCTGGAGTACCCACAAAAGGAAACACATTTCATGCTCCAGCATCTCTACCAGTGAGGTACAAAGGAAGGGTCAAACGAGGAGCAACAGCAGGGGAAAAAAATCAAATAGAAAAATCTGTTGCATGTGCCAACGCTGGGCTGGCAGGGACAGCAGGGAGGAGGAGGAGGAGGAAATCAGGCACAGGAATCTGATTAACAAGTGATTAAAGGCCAGGGATTGAGAAGGGAAGGGCACAAAGGGTTAACAGACCCCACACTCCTCCCGGCACAAGAGAGAACTGTCTGCCTTGGTGATGAAATGAGTGGAATTCTGACAGATCTGGGGCTGCTGTGTTTAACCTCCCCTGCAAGGAGATTTGGAGCTGATTTGCTCTGTCAGAAGAAATCCTTCCTCTGCCAGGAGCTTCCCCCCTGCAGGAGGATTTAGCTGGAGGCAGGGAGCACAAACGACTGGGAAATCACTTGCTGGGTGCATTTTCTGTGCTTCCCAGCTTTGCCAGAGTTCTATACACACCCAGGAGCTGGGAGGCAGAGGATCCAGAGGGAAATAAGGACTGGGAGAAGCATTTCCTCAGCCATCCCAGCACTTCCACCCTCAGGCCTTTAGCCAAACTCCCACTGCAGGAGTTCAATTTCACCCCAAGTGCCCAACTCTTTCTCCTTATAAAGCTCACACATCCCTCCTCCAGGATTTTTCCACGAGGTTTGGAAGAGGAGACCTTTCAACAAGACCATCACAGGGCCACAACCAGCAGATCCACGGGGGTCTCACTGCAGGAAAATGGGGGGAAAAGGTGCTGAGCAGAGGAAACATCCAGAGGGGGTTCAGCCCAAGCCAGGCCTAAGTTTTTGAGAGGAGCTGATGTGATGAGTTTGGGGGAGAGGAGGAACATGTGCTGCTGCCCCAGAGCTCAGTCCCAGCCCTGGGCAGAGATGGGGGACATTCAGAGCCAGGGAGAGCCTTCTGCCATTTCCTGGCCCTCAGTGGCCTTTTCACCCAGTAATTAACTCAGAAACTTGGTGACCAAGTGAACTTCCAGCAGCAGCCCAGTATCCAGAGCCAGAGGGAGCAGCAGCTCCTTCAGTGCTTCCAAAGCCCTCTGTGCTCCCAGGAAAAGTGTGTCACTCCTGGTTTTGCAGCATTCCCACATCCTCCTCCTCCTCCATCCAGCTCCAGACACCTCCCTGCTCAATTCTCCTCCTGCAGGAGCCCTTCACACCCCCCACGACCCTCACTGTCCTTCCCTGAAGCATTTCCAACTCCAAAGCATTTTCCAGACAGCAGGAACGACACAGAGCAATGTCCTGCTTTAATCTCAGCTTTTCTCCTGGTAAATCCCTGGGTTGTCACTGGCTCAGAGGTGCTGCTTCCAGGAGCTCCCAGGATGAGCAGTGGTGACACCAACCCCAACTCAGAGGAGACACAGGAAAATCCCAGAGAAATCAGCAGGACCTCAGTGACCCCACACCCAACATGGACCAACCATCACAACACCTCCACATTTCCAGCAGAGAAACCTGCACAACTGCATTTGAAATAGAGAAGCACAGAATATTCTGAGCTGGGAGAGACCCCCAAGGCTCCAGGAGCTCTGAAGAAGCTCATTCTCCATCCAGCTCTGAAGAGATGGGCCATCCAGGGATTGACTCTGAGAGCCACAGGCCCTTCCAGGGGATTATCAGGAGCATTTGTACCATTTTTTTCATGCCTTTCAGTTGATCAGCTTTTCTTTTCATTCTCTTATATGTACATGAGACACATTTGCCAGGAGCTAAAGGCTTTCAATGACAACAATCTACCACGAGCTGCTTGTTTAGAACAAAGCTTTCCCTTTTCCCTCACAGTGTTGAAAGCAGCCAATTCCAAAATAAAAAAAAATATAAATTCCATTATTGGAATGGAAATATGGAAACACAGGGAAAAAAAGTCTCATTTCCACTTGTTGAGTCTTGGAAAAGCTCAGCATCACCCCCTGAGGGCACTGCCTGGGGATCTCCAGCCTTGGGTCATGTTTTCTTGGAGCTATAAAAAAAAATTTGTTCTTCTCCTTCCATAAAATTCCATGGATTTACAGCAGCAGGATAAGTGGTACCTGAACACAACCTCCACCAGACATAAGTACTCATTTATCTGCAGTTCAGATACTGGGGCTCAGGGGTGTATTTCTGCTTGAAGAGCATGTGCTGTCACCACCTCAACTGTTGCCATAAAACAAGGGATTTTATGAATACCTGTTGTTTAGTTAATCATGGATTTATTTCAGAAACCTGAATGCTGGAATTTGGATCCACTTCAGGAGAATCAGAAAGAGAGAATTTTATGGGAAGATTAAAAAAAGAGGTTTATTATATAGCACCATTATAGCTCCTCCTTCAGATGTTTCAATGTCTAATGAAATTTAAAGCTCTGTGTGTGTTTTCCTCCCTCCTCTACAGCGTGATTGCCTTTAGATATATGCACCAGTTACAGTAACATAACCCAAAATGATGAGATGCCACAGGTATTTTATTATGCATTCAGCTTTTTAGGACTTGCATTCCAACTGCACCACAGAAACCTGGTCAGTAAAGCTGAGAGAACTTCTGCAAAGGCAGCAAAAGTGACAATTTCCCATTCCATATCACATTTTCCAACGTATCTCCCTCTTAAAACGTTACAGGGCTTCTAAATGTGATACCAATAAACACATTTTTGCCCTTTATAGGTGTCACAGAAGGAGCCAAGGAAATCCATTAAACACAGCATTCCCCAGGCCAAAGGAAATCAGAGCAAAGTCTTCCCTGGGAGCTCAGCTTTGAGGTTGGTAGTTCTGGTTTATTGTCCAGAAAGGTGGGAGGGGGATTCAGTGTCTGAGTGTTCCTCACAAAAAAGGAAAATACAGCTGCTGCAAATATTTTTAAATACAGCAGAGATTTTAGAAACAAGAAGCACTTTCCAAGCTCCCTGGCCTTGGGTGGAAAACTCTACCAAGGAGCAGTTTTTGGAGGCTTGGAATGGGATGGAAACTCTCCCTGCAGCTCCCATGGGTTTGTCAGGAGCATTTCCCTCCCAGGTGAGTTGGGATCTCATCCCCATGGAACAGCAGGATCTTCCCCCAGGGCATGGAGCTCCTGGTGGGGACACATCTCCATGTCACCAGCTCCTTAAACCAACACCAGGGCAGCAAAACCTGCTCCACAGACACTTCAAAACCTCCCCTGGGCACAGCAAAACCCACATTTTGTCCACAAGAAACCTCCCTCCACGAGCTTGTCCTTGCACTGGGGACCACTCAACGCTGGATGAAGCTTCAACAGCTTCTAAAATAGGAAAAAGTCTCTATTTAATGGCAGTTTCACCTGAGGTAACCACCCTGTTACTGTTCCTGGACGTTCTCCTCGTATCATGTGAGTGATAATCCCTGAACAACTGTTTGTTCTTGTAATATAATCTAAAGAGACAACATAAGTCCTGTGAAAACAGAAGACACGACAAGACATGGCCTGGATTTGCCAAAAGCAGCAGATGATGGAAATGAATGGGTCTGAAAGGCTTTTAAAATGGTTCACTTGGCTGATTTGGGGCTGTCAGCAAAAATTACCATTGAGGTGCCCTGTTGGGAAGGGTCTGGCTGCTGTTCCTGCTGTTCCAGCTGTTCCAGCTGCTCCTACAACCTGAGCCATCCAGAGCAGGGATCAAACAGGTCCCTTCACCCCATCATTTGGGAACCTCCTGTATCTGAAAGCTTTTGCTCCACAGCTTTAGAAGCACATGGAGAGGGAGGTTCAGGAAGCACAGGGAACATGGAATGGGATGTGGGGGTTCAGCAAAGCCTTGGCCAAGAGGTGAAGTCCAACAACAGCAGATATGGACATTAGGAGAGGCTGTACAGCCACAGGGAAGTGATCCCACTGCTCTGCTGGGATAGTGTGGGAGGGAGGGAGGGAGAGTGCGTTGGAGGGATGGATGGGTGGATGGANAACCATGGGCAGTAGCTCCTCCCTATCCAGGCAGCAGAAACACAGGAAAACCACCGTGGACTCAGTGGCCGTGACAAGCTGGGATTGGAAACGTGGGACAACCCTTGGGAGCAGGAGCTGTGGAGGAGCTGGGATGGAGAATGGGGCTGGGAACCTTTGTGGATGCTCTGGCAAAAGCTGCTGCTCACCAGGTCCCACTCTGCCCTTCTGGCTATAAAAAGGAGTCCTGGGTGGGAACAGGTTTGCCAGGACAGCTCAGAGTAGGAGCTGCTGGGAAGAGCAGAAAACTGCAGGATTTTCCAGCCCTGGGTTTTTCAGGAAGTGTTGAATGAAGCCATGGGGGCTGGTAATTAAAGCAGGAAGGCCTGGGGCAGCACCTTGTGTCACCTGCTGTGACTGAGCACCTCTGAGCACCTCTGGAGATGCAGGAACAAAATCCCAGTTCCTAAGGATGGTGAGATGTTGCAGGAGCTGGAGCTGGCTGAGCAGAACCCAAAGCTACAGGAATGTTGGGGTTTTAATGTTCACAGCCAAAGCCAGGCTCCTGATCCTGGAATGCTCCAGCAAGGAACAGAGACCCACAGAGTTTAAAAACAGCCAAAGCTAAACTGCAAAATAGAAACCAGATGTAGATCTGTGCATTTAGAGGGTTTTAAACCTAAAATCCCAGGAAGGAGAGAGGAAACATTTAACTCCTGGATGCAAATTCCTTTGGGTTTGTTTGGAGACAAGCAAACCCAACTAAATTGGGAGTGACAGCCGAGCCCCAGGTGTGGTTTGGGGTTCACTCTCCTGGTCCATGACTGGTTAGAGGGAATTGGGAAAAGGGGGATGTGTCCTGGCAGCACTGGGAAAATCACAGAAGGATGTTTCAACCCAGGGATTGGGATCAATTGTCTCCACCCAGATGTTCAGGGATAGAATGGGCAGGCACAGGAGGCACCCAGAGCTCCTGGGGTCACACTGACACGTCTGTGCTGCCTCAAAGGGACAACCCTCTGGGGTGGATTGGCATCTCTGGATGGAAGAGACCAGGAAAGGAGGAATTTCTTTGCCAGCTCTTCTAAAACAAGGCTCCAGCCCCTTCCTGCAGCACCGGCTCATGGGATAACACCCCAGGAAATTCTCCAAAGGCCGNTGGCTCATGGGATAACACCCAGTTTAGATGTTTCATTTGGGAAGCAAACAAAATACATCCCCCCAGGAAATTCTCCAAAGGCCGAGGTGCCCTTTGCACAATCAACTCCTGGATGGCTCCAAAGCAGCACATCAGGGAGGAGATGCTGATCCAGCTCAGCCAGAGCTCCTCCTGCAGGAGGTGTGGAGAGATGGGCAATACAGGGATGTGCAGAATGCTTGGGAAGACCTGGAACATTCCAAAGCTGAGGTACCAGGAGCATCCCTGGCACGTGGGAGTGTTGTGGTTTTAAGTAGCCAGAGTTTTT
>WEIV01005268.1:49944-207386 GCA_013390005.1 Calyptomena viridis
GAGCTGTTGGGGGAAGGTGAAGGATCTTAAAAGGGAGGGGTGGGGGGAGAAAGGTGTCTGTAACAACTATCAAACTTCCCACTCTTAACTCTTAAGCTCTGATTTTAGTAGTAGTAGTAGTAGTAGTAAATACTTAACATTCTAAGTTAGAGCCTGTTTTGCTTGTGTGAAGTAGTTAATAAACAGTTGCTTGTAATCCTTATCACAAAAGTCGAGGGTTTTTTTCCCTTCTCTGAGAAATTTTAGATCTATGTGTGGGCTCTCGGCTTTTAGCCAGAGTCAAACCATGACAGGGAGGTGCTGCTGTCAGGGTGTCCTGGCACTCCAGGGATCACCTTCCTCCTGCAGGGAGCACTGCTTGGGGCACTGATCCCACCATGAGCCTTGGAAAAGCAGAGCTGGAGGCTTAGAAGTCCCATTTTAAGGCTGGAGCTGAGCTGGGGGAGGTTTAGTTGGATATTAGGAAAAGGTTCTTCCCCCAGAGGGTGGTTTGGTCACAGCCCCGAGGCTCCCAGAACTCAAGGAATGTTTGGATGATCCTCTCAGGGATTGTTGGGGTGTCTGTGCAGGGCCAGGAGTTGGATTTGATCCTCATGGATCCCTTCCAACTCAGCATATTCTGGGATACTATGATATATTTAGCCCAAATGTGAATTAGTGCCTAATTGTCCCTCTCAATTTAAGTCCACTGCTTTGACAGAATGAAATACCTTCTACAAAAATAAACTTGGGTTCTGGGTGCCTGAGGCAGAGCCAGACACTTATCTCCTCCTTGGAATTACACAGGAATTCTTCCTGATCAGCTGCAAGGCTGGGAAATCCTGATGCTCCCTGTGGTCCGAGTTCTGAACTGGAAGGCCCAGATCTGATGTTCAGGAACTGCAGTCAGCACAAAGCAGGGGTTTTAATAAAGGAAAAACACCAGAAAAAGGTGATCTTGGCTTGATTGATGCCACCTCATTTGCATATGCCCACCAACAGCACTTTGGTTATGGTGGGCATATTCATGTCTGATGGAGAATATGAAATAATGGGGTTGGTACTGAAGTTTTAGGGAGAAATTTATGCTCTGAACAGCTTCACTTACTTCCTGCTGAATTCTCCCAGTATTTTCTGGGCAGAGAAGACATAATAACTCTCTGGAAGGTGGTGACACATGACAAAATCCAAGAAGGATGCACTTGTATTTTAAAGCCAGATGAGTTAATTAGCTCATAAAATGGAAGCGCTGTTTGGAGAGGGCAAGGATAAGGAACAACACCTTCTTCCAGTGAAAAATTGAGTTCTGGAAATATTAACCCTTATGGCTCAAGTTCAGCTCCAAGGCCTTGATCCAGAAATACACTTAAGGACTTATATTTAAGCATGTTATATTGAAGGTGAAATAGTGCTCCAGAAAACAAGAGGGTGGACCAGGGGCTTGGAAGTGAAGTGCTCTGCTGGATCCCAGCCTGGTGGAATTTAATTTAATTTCATTTAATTTAATTCCATTTATTTTATTTTATTTCATTTTTTACTGAGCTGGACTTTATTTTATTTTTATTATATTTCATTTTAATTTATTTTACTTTATTTTTGTTATTCTATATTATTCAACTTTTTATTTATTTTAGTTAATTTCACTTTACTTTATTTCCCTTTCTTTTCTGCCCTGCCTCCCCAGCTTCCTGTACCAGGATCCTGAAAATGTTCTAAAATCCTGAATGCAGAAAAAAAATCTAAGATATATTTTAGTCCCATGGTGTCTAAACCCTCAGTGGCTGAGTTTTTAGGCCAAGCCAAAGGTCAAGCACCTGAATCCTTATGGAATTTGAGGAAGGATGTGGCTCATGGAGGAGGAGGAGGAAGCCCACGGGTAGAGATCACCTTGCTAAGGGATTCCTGGAAAACTCTGGAGTCAAGGAGAGGATTGGAAGGCGTGAGCAGAATTTCTGGGATGAAACACCTCTTAGGGCAGTGCTGCATCCCAGTCTTGGGATCATCCCTGAGGGAACAACAGTCTGGATTCTGAATAACAAATACACCACAAATTCACTGTGGGAGGGTATTCAATTCCAGGGAGATGCAGCTGCTCCCAAGAAACCCCAAAGAACTCCATGGAGGCTCCAAGGACACACCAGACCCAGGGATAAAGGGGCAGGGAAACATAAACCATGTCAGGCTGTTTCCTCAGGGATGCACAGGGTGACACATTCAGGGACATACACTCAGCTCAGGATTTTCTGGATGGATCCCTGCCTGGATTTTCCAGGATGGCTAAAGGATATAAATGATTAGTTCCCATCGAATTCAGCTGGGAATTTTGCACTGAAAGAGTAACTCAAGTCACAGAATCCCAGGATGTGCTGAGCTGGAAGGGCCCCCAAGGATCCTGGAGTCCAACCCTGAGCCCTGCACAGCCCCATCCCCAAGAGTCCCCCCTGTGCCCAGAGGATCATCCCAGCCCTCCTGGAGCTCTGGCAGCCTTGGGGCTGTGCCCACTGCCCTGGGGAGCCTGGGCAGTGCCCACCCACCCTGTGGGCAAAGCACAACCTGGGGCTGAGCTCCAACCTCCCCCTGCCCTGACACAACTCCAGCCATTCCCTGGGGTTCTGTCTTGCCAGAGAAGAGAGACCAGAGACTCCAACACTTTTCCTAAATTCAGGAGATGATGCAATTCCCATCCCAACCAAGCTCCATGTACACAAAATCCACCTGAGTATGGAAAAGCAGGCAAAGCTTGAAGCCCAATATTCAGGATTTGTTTGGATCACAGTGAGCCATGGCCAGAGCACAAGCTAACAGATTTTCCAGAACATTCTGCAAAGCCCCAGAGCTGGGCAGGATCCTGTAGCCAGTGTTAACATCCTTCCCAAGGGTTGTAAAGCTGCTCTGCACTCAGGGCACGTTGGGAATGGTGACAGCACAACGTGGATCACACCCAGGAACACCACAGGCAAAGGTCAGGAGCAAGGGGACTGGAATACAAACACACTGGGCTGGATTTTTGGAGGAATGGTGGCTGGAATGTGACACAATCCATCAAAACTACCCAGCTGCTGATATAAAACATTGTGCTCTTCAGTGATCCCAAAGAAGGATCCAAAGGATTTGGATGTTCAAGGGAGAATCCAAGAGGCTCCTCCAGAAAAAGAGGCAGGAAGGTCTCCCTGAATTTGGGAGTGAAGCTGCCTCACCCCAGGGCTGGGACAAGATTTGATCCCAAATCTTATTGCTACTCTGATTTTCTGCTGACTCAGCAGAGCTGGGATGGATGGAGGCAGGGAATTCTGGTCCTTGAAATCCCCATCAGGGTCAGCTCCTTTTCCCTGCATTCCCTGTCCACGAGGGGTTCAGATGAAAGGGAATCACAGCTTGAACAGCTCTGAGAGCTGAGACTGCTCTGGGGGCTCTTGGAAAACAAGGATTTGGTTTGGAAAAACAAATAGATTTGACCTGAAAGTCCTTGAGCCTCACAGAGACACCAAACACACCGAGAGCTGGTTGGGAATTTTTAACTCCAAGCTTTTCAGTTGAAAATCACAGGAGTGTAACAGCATTTTCCCAGGAACAATCCTCAAGCCTAAACGAAATCTGTGGTCAATGAAGAGACAGTTTTATCCCTGGAAAAAAACAACAGTGAGAGAGACAAGGTTGTTCCCAGGCCTGAGTTTAACTGCCCTGCCTGAGTCTCCAGAGGCCACAGGAGGGATAAATCAGTCCTGTGGCTCTGGATGAGGTGGGAAGACACCTCTGTGTCCCAGAGCCCCAGCAAGTCCATCACAATTTATTCTGCTCACCAGAAATGACAGATGAAAAGACACAAAAAATCCCCTTGTCTCTGCAGTCATGAGCAGCAGGAGCTTTGAAAGGCTTTCTGAAAATAATGGGATGAAAAAACCTCCTCATTCCTCACCCAGTTCATCATAAACTTCATTTATTGGGGGGTAATTCCACATCATGTTTTCTTTTGGCATCTCCCAAGTGTGTTTTTTTAAGAAGTTCAGTTTTGCTTGGAGTTGGGTTTTAGGAAAACACACGTTTTTTGGGGCTTATAAGGTGATTTATATCCCAGACATCAAGCAAATGTGGTGCTCACCTTGTAGTGAGGAGTGAAAGGTTTCAGAGTGATTGTTTCAGACCCCCAGAAATACTTCAGTTGTCCCCCAGGGAGTGATGCTACAAAACCAGTTCAGTTTTCCTTGGAGCTGGATTTTAGGAAAACACAAGTTTTTTTGGGTTTATAGGGTGATTTATATCCCAAACACAAAATAAATGTGGTGCTCACCTTGTAGAGTGAGGAGTGAAGGGAGATTTCAGAGTGATTGTTTCAGACCCCCAGAAATACTTCAGTTGTCCCCCAGGGAGTGATGCTACAAAAGCAGCTTTTGGGGGCCTCACTTTGCTACATCTCAGCAATTCCTGAGCAAATTGTAGCCTCCAGGCACTTGGAGAGCCAGGATTGCTCCAGCCCATGCATCATCCCCACCTGAATGAGATCTCAGGGCTGGAAATGTGACCAGGGATGGGAAGGGATGGCCCAGAGGGACAATAAACAGGGAATATGGAATTGAAGTCATTTATTTCCCTGCAAGGCCACGGAGGGGGAGAAAAGCCTGGCTTTGCCAAGCCTGCTGGTATTCCCTGTGCCAGCTCCTCTGGAATCCTCCCCACATCAGCAAGGAGTGGCTGGAGGCACTGGAGGGATCCCAGGGGTGGGAGGTGAAGGGGGAGCATCCACAGAGCCTCTTTTCCCAGGAAACTCCTGCCAGGAAGACACGGCCTCAAGGAGAGGGTGGTTGGACACCAGGAGGAATTTCCTCCTGGAAAGGGAGGTCAGGCCTTGGCAGGAGCTGCCCAGGGAGGGTTGCAGTGCCCATCCCTGGAGGTGTCCAAGGAAGGACTGGATGTTTCCCTCAGTGCTCTGGGCTGGGGGACAAGGGGGGGATCAAGGGTTGGATTCCATGACCTTGGAGGGCTTTTCCAACCTCTGAGATTCCCTTCAGGGCAAAGCAGCTCCCAAAAGTGGTCCCTGGAGATGGGCAACTTGGCAAGGTGCAGTTTCCCCCAGGATTTGGTTTTCCTGGAAGAGGCTGTGGCTGTGAGTCCGTGTTTCTGCCTGGGGATGTGGCTTTGGCTCCCTGACACTGAGGGAGGGATTTCAGACCTCACCAATATTAATAATTTTTAAATGTTTAGATTGATAATAGTTTTAAACGACTTTTCCCTGTCCTTTCTCTTGGTTTTTCCCTTTGTTTCTTCTCCTGTGCCAGGCTGGGTTGGGATTCCTGGCTCTGGATTGCAGCAAAATAACATAAACAGAATTAAGGAATAGAGAGGCTGAGGAAGATGGGATTGTTCATCCTGGAGAAAAGAAGGATCCAGGGAGACCTTGGAGCCCCTTCCAGAGCCTAAAGGGGCTCCAGGAGAGCTGGAGGGACTTGGGACAAGGGATGGAGGGACAGGACAAGAGGAATGGCTTTGGAAGGAGCTGCCCAGGGAGGTTTGGAGTGCCCATCCCTGGAGGTGTCCAAGGAAAGATTGGATGTTTCCTTCAGAGCTCTGGGCTGGGGGACAAGGTGGGGATGAGGCACAGCATGGATTTGATGGTCTTGGAGGGCTTTTCCAACCTCAGGGATTCTGGGATAACCAAAATCTGCCTTGCAAACACCTCCCAGGCCATGGGCTGTACCTGCCATGTCTTATCCCAACAATCATAACAGAAAACATGGATAGGGAAACACCAGTTCTCTGCCCCAACCCCACACCTGACAGGGCTCGGGAATTCCCACATAAACCACAGAGGGACCACGGCCAGGAATGGATGAGTAGGGAAAGGGGAAAATGCAGCCTCAGGTGCCTCCTTTGCCACATTTTCTCCACAGGATGA
The DNA here is from genome assembly GCA_013390005.1 of Calyptomena viridis. Lineage (NCBI taxonomy): Eukaryota > Metazoa > Chordata > Aves > Passeriformes > Eurylaimidae > Calyptomena > Calyptomena viridis. The sequence continues at coordinate 55,814 of WEIV01005268.1, forward strand.
AGAGCTGGAGGCCAGGAGACCTTCAAGGAATGGATGTAAAGCCCAAGGATCACAGTGGGGGACACAAAAGCAAAAACCAGCCTGTGTGGGGACACTGGGGTGTCCTTGGTGTCCCCAGCCTGGATGTGGGCATGGCTGGGAGCCTGAGGAGTCCCTGGAGTAACCTCAGGGGACAACGGCCCCAAATCCTAAAATCCTCCCCAAAATTTAGTGGCAAGAGCAAAGTGGGAACAACTCTGTTCAGGAGAAGGGGCAGAGTTAGACAAAGAATAAACATCCTGAGGGATTTAGGCTCTGTTTTCTAAAATCCACTGGTGAAGAGCATAAATAAAACAAAGTATGAACCTGCACAGCCCCTTTAGCTCCAGAGATGTGGCTGCTCCCACATCTGGCTTTTTCCACCCAGTCCCAAGCCCAGGGTGAACTCTGTCCATGATCCAGAGTGTTAAACCAACCCCTGATAGATCCCAACACTTTCCAGAAGCTCCAATCCCACAAAGACCAGTCAAAAGGTGACACCTGCCAGAGTTTCAAGTGAAGACAAGGCAGGGCTGGGTCCTAAAATGGAGTTTTCTTCATCCACCAGGGAATCTCACCCGCCCCACACAGCACGGGAACAGCCCTTGTGTTTCCCAACAAAGATGATCAGCACATTCCAGGGATAAAAATCAATTTGGCAGTGAAAACTGTAGGATCAACTGGGGAGAAAAGAGCAGTGCCTTCCCTTCCCCTGCCTGTCCTGTCTGTCAGTGGATAACAGGGATGACAAACCTTTGCTGTCAAGAGGAAAATGAGGCAGGAGCTGCCATCCCTTTTCCAAGGAAAAGCCACAACTCCCAGCACCGAGCTCTCCACCTCCCAATACAGAGAAATAATCAAAATACAGCTCCATTCCCATGGAGAAGGGTGTGATGAAAAGTATTTTACCAGTTGGGAAAACCAGCCCAGAGCTCCTGATAAAGCATCTTCAAACAAGCCCTGAGCTGGCAGCTAAAACGCCAAACACCAGCTCTGAGTTCACCCTTGTGCTGATTCCTGCTCTTAAAATAAATGCAGGCAGTGATTGGATATTGTTCAGCGGTGGAAATGTTTCTTCCAACCACACCACAGTCACTCTGAAGAGAAAAATCTCCTCTCCCAGGGAGACAGGTACAAATAAACAGCCTGGGGCTGCACGTGGATGTCATGTATTCCTGGTGTATCCCTATTTTCCAAGCTCAGTCCTACTCTGCCTTTTATTTTCTTCCAAGTTAACTCCATTTTTACTTGGAAATATCCTTAAGCCCCAATTTTTATGCAGATTGTGGTGCCTGATTGCTAAAATACTTGTTAAAACTGACCTTGGGTTTGTATCATTGGCACGTTTGGGTTGTGGGCGTTTTGTTTTGGTGTCTTTTACTGGGTTTTTTTTTGATGTTTGCTGAAGTTCAGGAGTCTCTGAGGTCCTGGCAGGACACCAGTAAATCTGAGAGAGGGCATCAAACCCACTGCTGCTCTGGGCAGGCTCTTTGTGCCTGGAGATGGAGGAGAGATGGTGATCCATCCCCACAGCTCCACCCTGCACCAGGCTGGGCCAAGGGCAACTCCCTTCTCCAGGTTTTGGGGCTTCCCCTGTTGGTTTTATCACAGTCTTGCTTTAAGTCCCAAACTTCTTCCCCTGACAGGTAAGCACAGAGTTTATTCCCTTCTGGAGCAACGTGTCCAGCACAGGAAGGACATGGAGAGAGTCCAGAGGATTCCATGGAGATGCTCCAAGGGTGAAGCCCCTCTGCTCTGGAGCTCTGGGAGAGCTGGGGGTGTTCACCTGGAGAGGAGGATCCAGGGAGACCTTGGAGCCCCTTCCAGAGCCTAAAGGGGCTCCAAAGAGCGGGAGAGAGACCTTGGACAAGAGATGGAGTGACAGGAAAAGGGGGAATGGCTTCCCAGGGTTAGATGGGATATTGGGAAGGAATCCTTGGCTGGGAGGGTGGGGAGCCCCTGGCACAGGTTGGGCAGAGAAGCTGTGGCTGCCCCATCCCTGGAAGTGTCCAAGGCCAGGTTGGAGCCACCTGGAATAGTGGGAGGTGTCCCTGCCCATGGCAGGGGGTGGAACATGATGATCCTTAAGATCTCTTCCAACCAATTCATCCTGGGATTCTGTGATTCCCCTCCTGCCAACAGCCCCCCTGGAACATCCCACCCCCACTGGCACTGCACCATCTCCAGCTGAGCAGCTCTGTGGAGATGCAGTTCCTCAGGATAAATTCCCAAGGATGCCAAACCAGTGGGTATTTGAATAGTCCCAGATAATTAACTGATACCTGGTAATTCCATCCCAAAGTCCCCAGCTCTCCAAAGGTTCTCTCTCCTTCCCAGATGTGCTGAAACATCCTGCAACCAACCACCAAATAAAGCTGGGAGGCACCTGCAGCAAACCCTGTCCATGTTCCCAAAGTCCTTCCCTCCCAAATTCAGGCTGATTGGATCCCACACTTCCCCAAAAAACCCTTCCCTGCAGCACATGTAATTCCATGACTAATTCAATCCACAAAATGAGGGGGAAAAAAGCCCCCAAGAAACTGGATTCCTCCCTAACTCCTGTGTCTCAGCAAACCCTGCAAGCCCAATAAAGCCTCATGAATAAATTACATGCTTTTCAGCCTCCTATTTTTCAAAGTGATAAAAATGTAACAATGCAGCAGCACAGATTCCTGGATCCCAGCACACTCCACATCCCACATTCCTGTGGGTGAAGCCAGGAGAGGTGACAGTCACCAGAGCAACATTGGAATTCACCCCAGGGGGGTTAAAAAGGGATTTCAGGTGTTCTCAGCTGGCTCTGTCTGCAGCCAGACTTTGATATATTTATTATATTATAATATACTTATAATATATTTAATATATTAATCAGAAGAACTGAGAGAGACACAGAGACATTTGGAGCAGATCAAACACAACCCCCATTCCCAGGAAAAACATGATTCCTGGTTTAGATGTCTGTGTTTGGTTGACATTCCAAAAATAAATTCCAGCCTAACCAGGGCTATTTTTCACATGTTGATGACAGGCTTTAACTATTTAGATGTCAGGTGTAAGCACAAAGCCAGAGATGGGGTTTGTGTGCTTCCCATCACATCCATGTCCACCCCTTTCAACAATGTCATGGAAAACCACAGGGTATCCCCATGGGAAGTTGTGCTCAGGCTGGGAAAACCAGGTTAAATAGTGTATTTATTTTTATTTTTAAAAAAAGAGGATAAAAAAATCGAAGCATCTTTCTCAGGACTCGCAGCCTTTCCATCCTTCCTCCTCTCCCATCCCTGGGGGATCCTCTGCTTCCCAAAGGATACAGGCTGCCCCTCCCTCACTTGACACCTACAAAGCCACAGAAAGAGAAAACTCTCACTCTTTGCTTCTTAACAGGAAGATATAACCAGCATTTTATGGAAAATGAATGCAGGAAAAGCAGGATTTCACTCTCTGAATGCAGAGAGACTCGAGCTCTGTGTGGAATTCAAATCCATCTATTTGATGCCTTTCCTGGGTTTTTTTTTGCCTGACTCTCCCAACATTTTGGCATGTGAATGATCATATATAAACACCACAGGCTCCTCCATGGCTGGAACACAGGCAGGACATTTGTCCATTAAAATGCCATTTAATCCCTTTTAAAGGTTTCTGAGAGAGTGGAGGGAACATGGAATCCCAGCAGTGGATCCCAGATGTGGATCCCACTGTCCCTGCCAGTGCAATGGGGATAAATTTGTGCCTAAACTGCAGGATGAGACCCTGATTATTACAGAAATATCCTCTAACAACAACATGCCCTTGTTGGATCCAGTTATTTCCAAAGCAAATGGGGAAAGGCTGAGAAAGTTGGAATTGTCCAGCCTGGAGAACCTTTGGAGTGACCTTCCAGCAGCTGCAGGAAACACAGAGAGAGACAATTTCCAAGGGCCTGGAGGGACAAAAATGGCTTCCCAGTGCCAGAGGGCAGGGATAGATGGGATATTGGGAATAAATCCTTGGCTGGGAGGGTGGGGAGGCCCTGGCACAGGGTGCCCAGAGAAGCTGTGGCTGCCTCATCCCTGGAAGTGTCCAAGGCCAGGTTGGAGCAACCTGGGATAGTGGGAGGTGTCCCTGCCCATGGCAGGGGTGGGATGAGATGATCTTTAAGGTCCCTTCCAACCCAAATCGTTCTGGGAATCTCTGATTCCATACATCCAGGCACTCCTGTTCCATGCACACATCCATGAATTCTTGGCAGCACCAGAAATCCAGCCTGTTGGATCTAGAGAACAAATTGAGGGGAAAAAAGATCCATCCCAAAATTCAGACAATTTAAGACTGGCAGTAAAAAGTAGCTGGAGCCAGTGGTTAAACCTCAAAGGGATCCCTGAATTTTCCTCATGAATCCAGTAATGGATTCCTGCAGCACCAATAAGGTGGGGGATGGATCAGCCAATAAACATTGTGAGCTCATTGTTTTCTTCAAGTGACAATTTGTACAAATGATCCCATCAAAGTAGCAATAATATCCCCAATGATTAAATTAATCTCAAAAAGACACCTCGAATCAGTTTAATTAGCAGTGCATGACACAAGCACAAAATACTCTGCAAACAACCTTGTGGCCATTCCCAAACTTGGAAATCACAGCAATAGCCATTCCACAGACTTTTGCATCTTTATTCCAATAGACATGAGCAATTTTATGGCCCATCTTTAGGGAATGGCTGTGACTAACCATGAAAACCCATTAAGCCTCTCTGCAGAGCAACTGCAGCCTTCCCTCTTAGTCACACAGTCACTGAAATCCAGGGCCACAAAGAGCTGGAAAAGAAAGGAAGAATTTTCAGCAGCAGGAGCTGAGAGGCTCAGTGAAGCCTTTGTGCCCAAATTCACAGAAAATTGGGCCCCGGGTTCATCAAATCAGAGCAGAAACTCCTTCTGAACAGAAAAGGGTTAAAAGAGTTGGCCCAAAAGCTTGTTTTGAGAGGGCAGAGTATTCATTTTGGGAGCAGGAGGTGGAGCTGGGCCTGGAGAAGGGGCCACAGCACCCACAGGCTTCCCAGAATGGGCAGTGGGAGCCTGGAGCAATAAAATCAGAGAATCATGGAATGGTTGGGATCGGAAGGGACTTTAAAAACCATCTTGTTCCACCCCCTGCCATGGGCAGGGACACCCTCCACTATCCCAGGTTGCTCCAGCCTGGCCTTGGACACTCCCAGGGATTCCACAGCTTCTCTGTGCCAGGGCCTCAATGCCCTCCCAGCCAAAAATTCCTTCCCAATATCCCATCTAAACCTATTCTCAGTTTAATGCCACCTGCCTTGTCCTGTCCCTCCATCCCTTGTCCCAAGTCCCTCTCCAGCTCTCCTGGAGCTCCTTTAGGCTCTGAAAGGGGCTCTAAGGTTTCCCTGGATCTTTCTCTTCACCCCAGCTCTCCCTGCCTGGCTGCAGGGACTCTCCCTGTTCCTGCAGTGAGACCAAGAGCAGGTCTGAGATGTTCCCTCAGCTCCAGCAGCTTCACCAGCATCACCTGGTTCCCAGTTGGGCAAGGGGAGAGTCTTCTCCAACCTGTCTGGGGGGTTATTAATGCTGGAACAGATCCACCCCTTCACCCCTGTGGATGTCAGCACAGCCAGGAAGATCTGGAGCTGGTTTGGTTTGATTTCAAGGCACAATTTGGGGGGAAAGGCAGAAAAAAAGGGTGTTGCAAACCTCTCTTTTGAAACCTGAGCCTGTAGTGCCTTGCTTAGCAAACACTCCTGCTCTCTCTGCCAAGAAAAGAGGAATTAGACTCAATTCTTGCCTTGGGAAGTGGAGCAGTGGACACTGGGAACCAGAGGAGGGAAAAGAAAAACCTTTTGGAGACATTGCAGTGACAGAAAATACCATCACAGCACCAACCCACCCCACATTGCCTGGGGCACCAACATGTTGAATGGCTTTTTTAGGATTATCTGAGGATTCCAAGGATCTCCCAGCAGAGCAGAGAGTCCAGAGCCCTCTGGGAATGTGGCAAACAGGGCTCTGCTTTTCTAAGTGGCTCCTGCAGGAACTTTGTAGCTTTGCTCCCTGAATTCTGAGCTGAAAGAAAAGGATGGGCCATAGATTTCACCAGGAGAGGTTCAACACAGATTAGTTTATAACATTTATAGGATCAGAGAATTGTTTATTTGGAAAAGCTCTCTGAGATCACTGAGTTCAACCATTCCCCCAGCAGTGCCAAGGTCACCACTGCCCCATGTCCCCAAGTGCCATATCTATAAAGTCTTAAATCCCTCCAGGGATGGAGATTCCACCACCTTGAGGAACATTAATAAAACAAGACTCTTGTATAATGCCTTGGAATTTCTAGTTAATCCAGTCCAACCTTCTCCAGGATTCATTTCATTTTGTTATTCAGATTACTTGGATTTAATTTACCATAGCAGAGTTAAGGTTGTGCTTTTGCCTGAAAAATTGGGATTTTTCCATGTCCTTGTAGCCTCAATGGGTTTATTATCTCGTTTTTGATGAGATGGGACAGTCATCCCCATAAAATATTTCAAGTGTCACACGATTCTCAGGATGATGATGGGATTTGCACCATCACCAAAAAACAAAGAAATACCTCCTGCCTTTATATTCATCCAGGAACCACTGGAAAAACCCAGGAACCACCAAATTACTTTTCTGACTCCAGACAGGCACTTATGAGGCAAAGCAGAAAAACACCCCCAAAAAACCTTAAGAATATAATATTCATTGATCCTTTAAAAGGATCAATTACTGAAGAATCCTTCTTTATTGGTAATGGAATATGGGATATGGGATATGGGATATGGGATATGGGATACAGCTCCCAGTGACAACCTCTGCAGATCAGGACCATAGGAAACATAAATCCATGTGACATCTGCTTGGATCCAGAACAACTGTTTCCTTGGATAAATGAGCTCTTGGGCACTAAATAAGACACTTGTCTCGAGGCTGATTTTTGGAGTTCAATAACCTTGAAAATCAACTTTCTGTGTAGCCTTACAGAGTAGATTTCTAAGTATTTTGGCTCTCAAAATCACCAGTAATTTTAAAACCTTGCCCAGAACACACAACATGTGAGTGTGCAAACATATGGGTGAGAAACACAAGCTTGGGGAAGTCACTTGGGGATTATTTTTTCAACAGGATGAGTATCAGATATTTCTAAATAATTCAGCCTGAGAAAAAAAGAAAACAAAAAAAACCAAAACCCAGCAGATGGGCTGAGTTATTAATTGTGCAAAGTCTAACTCCACAATGACACTAAAACTCCCCCAAACAAACAAATCAGGGGAGCCACTAGAGGAGCCTGATTTGGAGAGGGATCTCTCTAGACCCACGATGATGAGCAGTAATTATTTCATCTGAAGAAGAGCTTTGTGGCACATTTAAAACCTTTCATTTCCATTCCCTTGTTTAAGTGAGATTATTGCTCCCTGTAGCCAACAACAACAGATTTCTTAAGTTTCCCCTGACTTGCCAGCAAAGCAAATATCCTCTGGTAAATCTACCAAGTGAACAATGATTTTTCATTTTTCCAGCAGCACAATCAATGCAATTTTCCAGTTATAAGTCTCCAGCCTCCCCCCATCAGCTCGTTAACGTACAAGAGCTGCACTCAAACCCAAGCCTGGAAGAATCTCCACAGACTCTGCCATCCCAGGTTCCTTCTGAACATTAAATTCCTTGCTTAGGAAGCACTTCAGTGCATGTAAACACTTGAATCACTAAGCCAGATCTAATATTGGACATAATAATCAAGTGATGTTGTCACAGGGGAGTCTGAGGCAGCTCTGAAATCGTGGCTGGTGGGGTTTCATTGTTAAAAACAGGATTTATCTGTTTGTGAACATGTTTTATTATGTTAAATGCCTGTAAAATGGTTCTGGGCTTTGTGTCTTCTCGAGACTCACACAAGAGTCCCATTGACCCCCCAGAACTGTTCACACCATAAAAACAACCCTGTATTTTTCCTGGTATTTAATATTTAACTTACAGAGATGATGGGACAATGCAACCAGGGTCTATTTAAGCTGAAAATGCCATTTCATCTCAGCAGCTTTTTATATCAGGTCAGATAGATAAGAATCCAAGGAAAAAACCTCTTCTCACCCCAAAACCCAAGTCATTTTTTCACCCTAAAGCGAAATTAAAACACTATAAATCCCATCACTGCCCAGTTCTCCTGAAACATTTCAATAGCTCTTCATGCCAAGTGTTGCTCTGAATCCCTCAAACCCCATTAGGTGCAAATTTTCTTGCCAATGTGGCACAAACCTTGATGCCCAGCTCGATGTTCTCCCCTCCGTACACGTCCATCCCGGGATCCAGCAGCCCGATCTCCCCAAAGAACTTTCTGTCCACAACGAAGGAGCAGCCGATCATGGCTGGGGTCCTGCCAGGAGAGAAACCCACAGAAATGCACCATTAGTGGCATTTTGCAATTTTTAATGGGCTGAGGGTTAATTTCTGCAAAGCTGCTGTTGGTTTCGGATGTTACTTGTCACTGGTTTTCCCGGAGAGTTGATGGCAGTGGGTGAACTCAGAGAATCCCAGGATGTGCTGGATGGGAAAGGGCCCCCAAGGATGCTGGAGTCCAACCCTGAGCCCTGCACAGCCCCATCCCCAAGAGTCCCCCCTGTGCCCAGAGGATCATCCCAGCCCTCNGGACCTTTGAAGAGATTATTTTACCACTGCAATGGTATTACCCAAAATTCAAGTTTATATTTCACTGTGCACAGGCTGGAGAATGAGTTTTCCTGCGGGTTAAATTACTGAGAAGTTCTCAGGCCTTGGCTTTGCTGGAAATACCTCGGGGTGTTTATGGACAAGGACACAACTTCCTTGGTTTTCCACTGCCCACAGCCCCAAGGCTGCCAGAGCTCCAGGAGGGCTGGGATGATCCTCTGGGCACCCGGGGGACTCCTGGGGATGGGGCTGTGCAGGGCTCAGGGTTGGACTCCAGGATCCTTGGGGGGCCCTTTCAACCCTGCATATCCTGGGATTCTGTGATAAGTGAAATGTAAATATGACATTTCCTTTTTCTTACTCCTAATGTCTAATAACACAGTAGATTTCAGGACAGAGAGAGTTTTTATGGAATCCTGTGAAAGAGGATTCTTTACAATGCATCTTTATAATGTATCTCGGGATATAATATGGGATCTTTATAATGTATCACAGATTAGCCACCACCAACAGCAACAAGCTCACTGCAAATTTGGAGGAGCAAATCCTTTAAATACTCAAGACTCATCTGCTGGGTCATTTACCCAGTTTAACCAGTATGGACAGAGCTCTGGGACCATCCTGTTAAACCTTTTGCCCTTCAACTAAGAGCTGCAAGAGCAGCTGAGCAGAGGGTCTGCCCAGGGAAATAACAGAGAAAAATGAGAGTGATACAACACTAACATCAATGGAACAGCACAAAGAGTGAGGAAAAACACAGAGCCAGGGGTTAATTTATCATAACTGTGCAATTTTAAGGACATAATAGATAGTTGTGTTCACTAACGACCCTGCTGTGTCCCTCTCTCATTACTTGCAAAACACTGGCCCAGTTCTCCAGCTGATCCACCTGCCCTGGGATGAGGCTGCTGTTCTGATTCACCCACACTGAGATCACATTTCAGGGTATTTTTTGAAGGGTTAAACACTTCTGACCCTCTCCATAAAATCCCACTTTTCCAGAGAGCACTGAACAAAAGCTGGGGATACACAAATCTGCTGTGGGATGGGCCAAATTTACCCCCTGGGATATTTCCTGTACTAAAATAGAAATATAATTCTCCCATTTAACTCCTTCTGTCTGAACCCAGGCTGGAAAGGATCCACTTGGATCAGCAGGGAGGTGACAGTGAATGAACTGAGTGAAGCCAAGCTGTGCCAAGGTGCTTCCAGAGGGTTTTTTTTAGGGAGCTGTGGAAAGCTGAGCTCAAAGCTTTGATGCAGGATGGGATGACCACCACCTCTGCAGGTCCTCACCTGGACCTTGTGCTGCCCACACCCAGGGGAGCTCTGGAAGTCTCACAGCTCCCAGGAATGCCTGTTCTCCAGGGGGATGCTGGTCTGCAGGGAGACATGGAGCAACAGGACCAGGTATTTTAACAGCAGCTCCCAAATCCTGCCTCATTCCATGTCATTCCACGACATGGACAATGACAAGGCCATGACTTGTCCATACTGTGGAGCACTTTCAAGTCTGAACTAACTTTTGGCTGCAGAGGCGGAAAATCCCCCTGAAAAACCAGCCCCAGCTCACAGAACACAAGGATGAGGCCCAGCAAGCTCAGCCTCTCCATCCACACCACACAAAGTGCCCCAAACTGCCAGAGAAACATTTGGGATCCCCAACATACCCAGGGGACCTCACAACAAAGGCCAAATTCATCTTGGTGAAACCCTGGACCAAAGGTTGTGGCCACTGTATTATTATTTAGAGACATTTTAATGCTTTTCATAGACTGGTAGATCAGCTGAGTGCTGCTGTCATATTAAATTAGTTGGAATTGGAATCCATCAGAGGGTTTTTGCAATAGATTCCTTCCCTGACAGCAGGCTCAGCCTTCCTTCCACTAAGCAGGATAATGTTTCATGGTTTGCTGCCACTCTAGTACTTAAGATTTCAATTCTATTGCTTTATTTGGAGCAAGTTAACTGCCATTAGCAGAAACAATTCTTTCTGAAATGATAACCACGTTACAGATGCCAAATCTAATAGCTCCATTATCCTAGATTACCTCCTGGAATTAAATAGAAGTTTTATACAGAGTATGAACAACCCAGTTCATCTCCTCCACTGGGAATAGGGGTGGGGGGGCACAGGAACCTCTGACTTCTCCAGTCAAAACCTGTTAGAGATGCTAAAGGCACTCAGGGAGCACCTAAAAACCAGGAAAAGATTCCAGGTGAAAGTTCCAGACAAACAAAATGGCATTTTTGACCCAATTATGTGGATCACTGGGAACTCCCCACCACGTAAACAAGGCTTTCTGAACTGGAAACTACTCAAGAACAGGAGCTGTACCTTGAGAGAGCTTTTTAAATATTATTTTATAGAATTATGGAGTGGTTGGATTGGAAGGGACCTCCAAGACCCTCTTGTTCCACCCCCAGGGACACCTCCCACTATCCCAGGTGGCTCCAACCTGGCCTTGGACACTTCCAGGGATGGGGCAGCCACAGCTTCTCTGGGCACCCTGTGCCAGGGCCTCACCTCCCTCACAGGGAAGGATTTTTTCCACAGACTTTGCAACCTGACTTCACTTTATAGAGCACAGAGTCCTTCCCAAAACAGCCTAATGGGGATTTAACCACTTCACCTTCAAGTTTTCCTCTTCCCATTTTGCTGCACATCCACAGGACACCAAGAAGCTCCCAAGTGGCTCCTGGGTCCCTCAAGCCCTACAAAAAAAAGTGCTTTATTCTTCTTTGTACCAATGCTCCCTATTAAAAATTGAGGAATCAAGAGGCACTTGACAATTTAAATAAAAACACCATTTGATTTGGGAGGAAATCCTTCAAAAAGGTGGATGTTGGCAATAACAGATTGCTCATCCCTAACGAAATAATGGCCTGCAGACAAAGAGCTGATAAAGCCTCTTGTTCTTCTGCCCCTTAATTAAAAGCATTAACACAGCTTGTTTTTAAAAATCACACAGCTCAGCTAAATGCATTTTTATTTGTCCCCATAGCTATTCTTCCTTTAGTGAAAAAGGAAAAACACACTTTGGCAGAGATGTTGAGGAGAATTCCTGGATTTGGCTCCAGAAATCCACAGTGTTGGTTCCTCACCATCCTTTTGGTTGGCTCCTCTATTCCATAAGTGATGAAAGGTCAAGAAGAGCAGCTTTTATGAAATATCCTCAGCACAAATCTCTAAATAAAGATGAAGGAGATCTAGGGAAAAACATTTATCCTGGTCTATTAAGTTACTTTAATGGTCTTCCTTTCTTTGGCGCCCAGTTATCATCTAATGATTAAAAAGTCTCAAGGAGATTGCTTCTTCAATTCAAGGAAATTAATTTTCCCCCACAATTGGATTTGGCTTCCAATTTGATACTAAAGAGCAACTTATAAAATATGTAGGAAAAAAGATATTAAAAAAATAATTAGCAATTACAGCACGGAGTGGAAGGAGGCTGAGAAGAGACTATAAGAACTGCCAGGGTGTCCATCCAAATACTGTTGTTTTTAATAAACTTGGATCAGGGAGTTGCTTCCCTTCCACATCATGATCCTTTGGGAGACACAGCCCCACATTCAGCAGGTTTGGGACAGTCCTTTCCCTGCCCAGAAGGAAGTTATTTGTCCCTTTCCCAATGTCTCCATTCCCAACTGAACACAAAGAATTCAAACATCTGGGAATCATGGAATGGGTTGGGTTGAAAGGAACTTAAAGATCAGGTCATCCCACCCCTGCCATGGGCAGGGACACCTTCCACTATCCCAGGTTGCTCCAACCTGGCCTTGGACACTTCCAGGGATGGGGCAGCCACAGCTTCTCTGGGAATTCCATTCCAGCCCTTCCACATCCTCACAGCCAAGAATTCCTCCCCAGTATCCCATTTATTTCTGCTCGCTGGCAGATTGAACCCATTCCCCTTGTCCTGTCACTCCAGTTCCTGATGAACATTCCCTCTCTGGTTTCCCTGGAGCCCCCCCAGATCCTGGAAGATGCTCTGGGATCTCCACAACCTTCTTCTCTCCAGCCTGAACAGCCCCAATTTTCCCAGCCTGTCTCCATAGGGGAGCTTTTCCAGCCCCTTCATCAACTTTGTAGCTTCCTCTGGACTTGCTCCAACATTTCCATGTCCTTCCCATGCTGGGGGCACCAGAACTGTGCACAGGATTCCAGGTGGGAATCACCAGAGCAATCTGATTTTCCATTTTGAGTTTTCCGACATGTCCAAAACACTCCTGCTGCCTTTCTGCACCTCCACGATCCAGCTGGGGGGACTGGTGGGAACTGTCTCCACTGGGAAACACTTGGGACACTCTGAGCTCCAGGGCTGAAACTTAACAATCTCACAATATAGGGGAAAAATTCAGGTAAATTATCAAATTCAGTCAAATTAACCCTGTGGCTTTAATTAGTAACCTGTCAATGATTTCACTGGTTACATCAGGTAAGAACATCACCTTTATTTTTATGTAATAATTATATTATTATTATTGGCTGTGTTTTCTGGTTGTTGTTGTTATTATTATTATTATTGCTATTACCATTATTGTATTTTCATGTGATGTAACACAGGTTTCCAGCACGGGAAGATGTGTGTAGAAATGAAATACAAGGATGGGACATCAAGGACTGACCCCTCTGCCATCAGACAGGGACAGTCAGAGCCTGTTCCACTCCCTGCCAAACCCTCTGTCCTGGGAATCAGAGATCCCAGGATGGAGTTCTCCCACCCAACTGCCCTGCTGACCAGTGCAGCCCCCTGCAGAACCACACTGGGCCCAGTGTGACCACAGCTCTGGGGTCACCCTGGAGCTGCCCCCATTCCCAGTGACATTCTGTTCCCAGGGGCTCTGCCAGTCCTGCTGCAAAGCCACAGAGGGAAACTCTGCTCTCTCAGGTTTGGGGGCAGAGAAATCGGAACAAGATGAATTAAAAGTGAATTGGAAAACAACAAGCCTGTTTTTCCAAACCCTTGGGAGCCTGGTTTGGATCCTGCAATCCGTGGAGGGGTCAGGCTGTCACAGGAGAGGTTCAGGCAGAGCCTGGAGCTGGATGTGAGCTCTGCCTGAGGTGACACCAAGGCAGGAGAATTCCCTCCCAGGGAAAATGGGCACAAAGCAGAGACCCAAACCAAAGCTGGCCCTGCCCAACCTGCCCCTTGTGTCCTTCAGCTTTATCCCACCACCTTCCCATGGCCTCAGAGAGCTGTGGATGAGGATGAGGAAGAGGCAGAACCCTCCTGCCTCCAGGCCCTCACAGCCTTCTCCCCACAAGCTCCTCAACCACCAAACCAAACACGTGGTGCCTCCATCCCATCCCACCCAATCTCACCCCATCCCATCCCACCCAATCCCACCCAATCTCACCCCATCCCATCCCATCCCACCACACCCCATCCCATCCCATCCCCTCCTTAGCCCCATCCCAGCTTCTCCCAGTGGAAAACACCACACACACCCCCCCGGATGCATCCCATGGATCGTGTCTTGCTTCAGAAGTGACTTCAGAGCATTAATTCCAGACCTTTCCAGTAAGGGAAGAGTGTCCAAGCACCAGGGCAGCCGTGGGAGGTAGCTGCCAGCAGTGCCCCAGGCCAAGAGGCTGATGGCAACCCCCAAAAACTAATGTCACACATGAAAACACATCTCCAAGGGACAAACACATCCTGCTCGTGCCTCCTGCAGCGGGACATCTCCCTGCAGATGTGGGGCCAGGCAGGAGCCACGCTCTGAGCTCCCCTTCACTGCCTGGCTAATGGCTCGGGCAGAGGAGGCTGCATGTGTTTCACAAGGATGTAATAGAATTCCAATGAAAGAATGGCATTTGAGCCCCCAGCAGCACACCTTCCTTCACATTATCCCCAGGATGGCACCTGCAATAGTTGTTTCTTGGCTAATTCTCCCTTCCCTGCCCCAGTGACCTTGGTTAATTGTCTGTTTCCAATGGGTTTATTTTCCCGCTGTTGCCAAGTACGACAGAACCTGCAGAACAAATTAAAAATGAGAGATCCCACATAAAAGAGATGCTAGATTGCCTGCCTTTGCTGAATATGCTGGAGATTAATACAACTCCAACTTTTAATGGCAAAGAAGCTGTGAAAACTATGTATTTTTTAAATAGCTATTCCATCTCCCCCAGCCTGTGACCTTGCTCCAGACAGGTTTGACTTTGTGGCTGTCGTGTCCCTGCTGGCTCTGGGACTTCAGGCAAAGCATTTAACTCCTCTGTGCCTCTGTTTCCTCCTCTGTCAGGTGAATATAATACCTGGATTGCTCTTGAGAAAAAGCATTTATAAATCACTCCAGTGATTTCCCCATTGGAGCTGTTGAATTAATTATTGATATCGTTATGGACCCCCCCCAATTTCAGTTGCCTGTGGTGAGGAAAGCATTGGTACTTACAACTTTCTAAGCAAAGAATTTGTGTTTTCTAACCTTGCTTTCAACCCCCAGCACCAGCAAAAGCTGGGGCCCACCCTGTGCTCAGATACAGAATGGGAACCCACTGCAGATTTCTATTTCCACATCCAAGCTCAGCTGCAAAATTTGCCCTCCAGGATCAAAATTTCTGCTGAGGTTGTTGCCTAAAAACATTTTGCTTCCTTGTTCATTCTAAAACCCCAAGGATGCCCCAGCCCTGAGGATCACTGGGTGCCTGGACACCCACCTCCAAGCCCACATGCACTTTGAGGAGGACTTTCCACAGAGATCTGTGCTGCCAAAACTCTGCCTGCACAGGAGCCATCTCCAGCTCCACATCTTTTGGGATCTGAAGTAAAACTCCAGCCTCAAACACCTGCATTCCACAGAGCAGAGCTTATCCCATTTCCCCAGCTCTCTGGAAGCAGAAACCCCTTAATCCATGTGCCAACTTCCCATCCATCTCCAACATCCACCTGGTTGAGACCTTGCAAGAAACATCAACCTTGAGAAACCACACCAAGAGCTGTGAGGTGGGACCAGCTCAAGGACCACCAGGACCATTGGAAAAGTCACCTTGGGTCACTGGCCAAGCTCTGGTAGTATCCCAAGGTGACTTTTCCAATGGTCCTGGTGGTCCTGTGCTCCCTGGGCTCCCTGGACCACAGCGTTCCAGGGGTGCAGCTCTGGGCACAAACCCTGAAAAAGCCACCTTGGAAAGAGGAAAATTGATAATTCCTCTTCAAATGGGGACTTGGTGTCTGTTCAGGAATGGTTTGGAGGAAATAGTGGCAATTACAGGATCCTCCCTTGGGATATATTTAAAAGATGGCTCTTCATTTTAGTCAATGTACAGGGAGCTCCAAAGCTTTTGCTGGAGGCAGGGAAGAGACCTGGGGGGACACCTTGTCTTTCCCACTTGGGAAGAACCCTCTGGCCCACCAAGAGCACAGGGGAATGAGGCTCCTTCCCACAAGCCACTGCAGCACATCTGCCAACATCTGTATGCCAGGGGATTGACCCTTAATGGAGCCCATTTATTCACAAAGGCAGAGTTGAGGGAAATAACAGTGATTACTCAGAGAGATTTATTAGGGACAACAGAGTCCCACACTCGGAGCTGAGATAAAACAGAGCCAGATTTTCATCTGTGCTCATTCAGGAGGCCACTGGAAAAGGCATAAAAGATGCAAGAAAAACACTTTCCCTGCCTGCAAAGCTCCTGCAAACAAAGACAGAACACAAAGGGGAGCCCAGATTACCATGGGTGGGGAGTCAGGAAGGCTCAGTATCCAGTTAACCTGGTTTTCCTTTCCCTGGATGACTTGTCCCCTCAAGATCTGATGCTCAGAGCAGAGCTGGAAATTGCTGCCAAATTTTACCTGCCCAGAAATGATCCAGCTAGAGCACATCCTGTAATCCATGCCAGGAGCTGAGCCCCAAAGCCTGGCCTCCCCCAGGGAAAGGGCTGTTTCCCTTTGTCTCATTAATTCAAACATGTTACCCAACAGGGGAGAAAATCAGAGCAAAACAAAGCCATTTGAAATTTTAACCTGAGCTGGGAGGGGAGTAAATCCCAGTCTCTCCCCAGGAAAGTTGTGTATCCCTCCATAGGAAAGCTGTGTATCCCTCCATAGGAAAGCTGTGTATCCCTCCCCAGGAAAGCTGTGCATCCCTCCCCAGGACAACATCAACCACTGGTTTCAGGGTTTTGCCAGAAGTAATTTAAACCCTCATTTGTGCTAATTGGCAGCCACTCAAACCCAGCTCCTTGGGCAGCTTGGGCGGTGCCTTCACCAATCCCCCCAGATCCTTGGATTTAACAGCTGGAATCTTGAAACCACCTCTTGTTCCTCAAGACACTGGATTTACAGAGTCCTGCATTTGAGGATTTGCATTTGCACTTAAAAAATCCCAGTGACCTGAGAGCAAGTGAATGCTGAGATTTCACCTCCATGAAGGTGAAACATTTCTTGTCCTTTTATTTCAGAGAATCCCAGAATGGTTTGAGTTGGAAGGGACCTTAAAGATCATCTTGTTCCAACCTCTCTAACCCAAACACTAAAATCACATGTTAAAGGAATTACACGTATTTTGCTCCCCTTTTCACACCTGGAGGGACAGGACAAGGGGGAATAGATTCAACCTGACAGAGGGTTAGATGGGATATTGGGAAGGAATTCTTGGCTGGGAGGGTGGGGAGGGACTGGAATGGAATTCCCAGAGAAGCTGTGGCTGCCCCATCCCTGGAAGTGTCCAAGGCCAGGTTGGAACAACCTGGGATAGTGGGAGGTGTCCCTGCCCATGGCAGGGGTGGAATGAGCTGAGCTTTAAGATCTCTTCCAGCCCCAACCATTCCATGATCTATAACTCCTTAACATTAGGCCCTTAAAGCCCTGACTTAAAACAAAATTTCTGGTGCAGGAAAAGGGAAAGAAAAAAGGGGCCAAACATTTATCCTTAGAAATACCTGGGATGGTGACCAGAGTTTGGGTGTCCAGGGCTGCACGTGCTCATCCAGTCTGATATCTAATCCTAAACCCACTCCCACTGGAAGCATCCAATTCCTCATGGACAAAGCACATCTCACTCATGGAAACCCTGCAGGTCCTGGGGTTTGGCTCCAAGGTGCTGCTCCCACCAAGGGCCATTCCAAATGCTCCTGCAGGAATTGCTCCTTCAGGAACACGACCCTTCTCTCCCTCTCAGCACAGACTGCTCTGTAACTGTAACTCCATCTCCTTCCACTGCTGCCAGCCTGCTAATTAAATGATAATTACTTGGAGCTGTAATATGTATAACTAGCAGGCACTTAACAGCAACGTGTTATTTACTTTTCTTTTTTTAACGTGGGTGTATTTTTTTCTCAAGGGCAGCCAAGCAGTTGACTTTCACTCCTGCTCTTCCTCTTCACTGGGCACAAAAAATAACACAGACAACAAATTTCACAGGTAAATGAAGTTGTCTCTGTCTCAGACACAGATCTCAGCCCACTCCAGCACCAAAATGGGGATCACATTCAACCCCCTCGATGGTTAACTCTGGTCTGAGCTGTCAAAGACCTCTTGGGACCCAAAATGATATCTCTTAATACCCAAAATGGGACATGGGCAGCACGTTCTGTCCCAGCTTCCACCAAAATACTCCTCCAGCTTCTACACTTGCTTCAAAAGTGACTGTCAGATGGAAGGAACTACAAATAATTGGCTTTTAAAGGTGAAAATGGGCTCGTGTGAGCATCACCCCAGACCAAACCTGCTTTGTTTATGGCTGAAATCTCATTTTTAATCCCTAAAGACTGAAGATAAATTGTAGAAATCAGGAGAAAAACCTCTCCTGGTGAATCACTGCCTGTAACAAAGATGCTGTGAGCCGAGACTGTGCATGTGGGGACACACACACAAATAAAACCGTGGGCTGTCACAAAGCTGAGTTCAAAAGTAATTCCCTTGACACATAGGAAGAGGGAACAAAGCCCTGTCAGCTCAGCTGGGCACTAAGAACCAACAGGAACACGAGGGCAGGGAAAGACTGAAGCCATGGTCAGGCCTGGCTGTGGACACAGAAATGCAGAACCTCGTCCATGAGGGGGTTGTTTGGCACAGTCAGGTTCAAACAATGACTTGGAGGCAGCACTGGAAGGGAAATGGGGCGAGTTTGCACATGAGTCAAAACTGGGAGGAGCTTTTAATTCCTCAAAGGCAGGGAGAGCCTGCAGAGAGAGCTGGATAAATCCGAGCTGGGCCCTCACCAACCGTGTGCAGTTTAACAAGGACAAGTGTTGGATTCTGCACCTGGGATGGGGCAACCCTGGAACTGGGGACAGACTGGGAATGAGAGGCTGGAAAGCAGTGCTGGGAAAGGGATCTGGAGATGCCGATCCATGAGTTGGCCACGAGCCAGCAGTGCCCTGGCAGCCAGGAGGGACATCCGTGTCCTGGGGCAGCAGGAACAGCAGCACTGGGCCAGGGAGGGGATTGTCCTGCTCTGCTCTGCCCTGGGGCCTCACCTGCAATATTGGGGCACTTTGGGCACCACAGTGTGGGAAAGGTCTTGAGCCATTGGAGAGTGTCCAAAGGAGGGACTGGAGGTGGGGAAGGGCCTGGAGGGGAAGGGGTGAGGAGCAGCTGAGGGCACTGGGGGTGTTGAGGGGGAGAAGAGGAGCCTGAGGGGAGAGACCTCATTGCAGGGACAAGTCCCTGGGCAGGGGCAGAGGAGGGGCAGGGCCTGAGCTCTGCTCTGGGGGACCAGGGCCAGGAGCCAGGGAATGGCTGGAGTTGTGTCAGGGCAGGGGGAGGTTGGAGCTCAGCCCCAGGTTGTGCTTTGCCCACAGGGTGGGTGGGCACTGCCCAGGCTCCCCAGGGCAGTGGGCACAGCCCCAAGGCTGCCAGAGCTCCAGGAGGGCTGGGATGATCCTCTGGGCACAGGGGGGACTCTTGGGGATGGGGCTGTGCACGGCTCAGGGTTGGACTCCAGGATCCCTGGGAGGCCCTTCCAACTCAGTAGATTTCAGGACTCTGTGAACCCAAAGTGTAACCACAACTCACCCAGTTCCTCAGTTCCCTTCAAACACTCAGCAGCACCTCCTAAATTTCCATTCCTCCTAAACTTCAAATCCAAGTCACTGTTAGAAATAAGTGTTGGGTAATGACATCAATAGTTGGTTTTTCAAAGCCCTGTGATGCTTCCTCATAAATCGCTGTCATGGATGGTGAAGTTAAAGATTCAGGAGCCTGGAGTCATTGGGAATTTCAAGGATATTTCTGCAGACAGAATTTAGGTGAGAGTGTTCCCAGCCATGATAGGCTGGGACTGGGAGCAGGGATGTGAGTAATGGTTATTGGCAGCTGGAGCAGTTTCACTCTGTGAGTAAATGTGGGAGCACTGAAACAGCCCCAAAAGCACCTCAAAGGAGCTGAGTAATGCATTTATTTTGACAACTATTGGATATGAGCCCACTGGTAGGAAGGGCAGCTCCCAGGTTTATCTTCCCCTTCACGCATCCGTGGCAAAGAGACACAATTCCTGACAAACAGAACAGATACAATTTGTGCCTCCAGCCTTTAACTGCAAATGTCACTCTCATTTCTCAGCCCCGTTTGGGGTTTGTTTGGTTTTAAACACTGAGCAGACAGAAAATAAAACTGAATATGAGAAAAGCTGTAGTGAAATGGAAAGGCAAGCTTGGAAAAGATGATTGTCAGGGAAGGAAACTAAGGGGTGGAGAGATGGTTTGGGATTCACCTCCCTCTGGATTCGTGTGGATCTACCCAACCACAATCAGATGCTCAATATTTGCAAAGGGATTTCTCCAAACTGCCTGTTTAAGGCTCAGACAACTTAAAGGCAAAAGCTTCAAAAGCAGAAATCACACCTCATCCCAGGTGTTTATCACACCAAAAGTCCTGTGGAAGTGTTTCCTCCCACAGCTGCACAGGCTGGGGATCACAAAGTCAGGGACACCTCCTACTATCCCAGTCACACAGAAGTCAGTGGGAATGTTCCCTGAGCTGTGTTCCCAGGGACTTTCTTCCAGAGATGATCCTCTCAGGACATGGTGGGGATGGGGCTGTGCAGGGATGAGGGTTGGACTCCAGGATTCCTGGGGGTCTCTTCCAGCTCAGCAGATCCTGGGATTCTGTTCACAACCAATTTGGCAACAAGGCTCTGGGAACAAAAGGCAGGAGGGCAGGGGAAAGCTGGTTCCCCACATCCCCACTCTCCCAGCACGGGAAGTGCTGCCCTTCACCCACCACGGTGCAGGTTTTGTGAGATCCCAAAATCCCAGAATCTGGAGCTGGAAGGGCCCCCCAAGGATCCTGGAGTCCAACCCTGAGCCCTGCACAGCCCCATCCCCAAGACTCCCCCCTGTGCCCAGAGGATCATCCCAGCCCTCCTGGAGCTCTGGCAGCCTTGGGGCTGTGCCCACCTCATGGCTGGATCTTTCAGCTCTGCAATATGATTTTTTAGTCTGAAAACTCAGCTGGGAGCGGAGGGAGCTGCTCCCAACTCCTCGAGAAAGGTGACACACTGCCACAGGGAATCCCAAGAGCTTCCCCATCCCTGTTTTGCTAAGGAGGCATTTGTCCCACTCCATGTGGCCAAAAGGCTCATTCCTTTATTTGTGTTGTGCCTCAAAGCTCAGCAGTGTCACATTCCCTGGGGGAAGGGATCTGCAGTTGGCCCTGGCACACCTCCAGCACTGTAACCTTCCAAAAAATCAACTCTCTGATTGAATCCACAGGCTGGAAAAGGCTGGAGGGAGGGGATGCCAGAATATGAAGTCCTAGAAAAGCAATTGGATTAGCAGGGAATCTTTGCCAGAGGATCATCTGTGGACTCCTGTACATCCAGAGGCTGTGGAACCAAACCAGGAGTTGCCATGAGTTCAAATCCCAAGGACATGCTCCATGCCTTCCCATCCAACTGCAACATCCTTGGACAAACCAATATTAAACTAAATTGGATTTTTAATGTGTCTTTTTTTCTTTTTTTGCTTGTGCAAAATCAGTGAGAAAGAAAGACAAAAAATAAAGGCATGTGCTAGGAATTCACTCCATGGAATAGCAAGTGTGGCCTGTTTTTCCATAAACACCACAAGCCTAAAGAGCCCAAAGCGCTTTCACTCCATTTTTGCCTTTAATCAGAAAAAAACATGTTGACTTTAACAGCCTAAGACAGACCATGGAACAGCCCAGAAAAACAGGAATCTCTGATGTCTGGGAGCCAGAGCCAGGTGCAGGAAGAGCCAGAAATGTTAAGGAGTCAATCAGGGGATGGAACACAAACCCAAACCCTCCTGAGCTGTAAATGTGGATATAACCTACATGGGCCAAGTGGTGTCAGGAAAAGGTCCCTAATCCCCATGGGAAGCACATGTGAACATTCCAGTGGCAATGCTGCTCTGAAGAACCTCGTTATTGAGGTCCCACTTTGCCAGCCCTGCTTTGAGAGGTGAGAGTGTGACATTTTAACAGGTGAGAGACTAAATTGTTGCTGGCAAGGGCTGGCTGAGGAATTCACCCGGAATTAAGGGAGCCATTAAAACCTGCACTGACAGCTTGAGAGGCATTTTGGAAGTCTGGCCTGGCAACCTTAAAACCCCCCAAAAATCCTGTTCTCCAAGGCACTGTGTGGATACACATTCTCAGAAATTGCTGTTTCATTGCCTGCAGCACTAAAGGACAAGCAGGGGCAGCAAAGGAACTGGAAACAATTGTGGAAGCATCTCCCAGACTGGAGAAAAAAAATTAAACCAAAACTTTGCTCTCATCAACATCACAGAACCATCAAAGAATCATCATGGAATCACAGAATGGTTTGGGTTGGGAGGGATTAAAGATCACCCAATTCCCCCTCTGCCATGGGCAGGGACACCTCCCACTATCCCAGGTTGCTCCAACGTGGCCTTGGGCACTTCCAGGGATGGGGCAGCCACAGCTTCTCTGGGAATTCCATTCCAGTCCCTCCCCACTCTCCCAGCCAAGAATTCCTTCCCAATATCCCATCTATCCCTGCCCTCTGGCAGTGTGAAGCCATTCCCCCTTGTCCTGTCCCTCCAGGCCTTTGGAATTAGTCTCCCTCCATGTTTCCTGTAGCTCCTTCAGGTCCTGGAAGGCCACAATGAGGTCACTCCAAATCTCTTCTCCAGGCTGGACAATCCCAGTTCTCCCAGCCTTTTTTCCCAGCAGAGCTGCTCCATCCCTGTAATCCCCTTGGTGCCTCCTCTGGACTCTCTCCAACAGCTCCATGTCCTTCCTGTGCTGGATCCCAGAACTATCTGTCCATCTACACTTAGAAACACTGTTGGCCAAATTTTGGATTATCCTTGCAAACAGCACCTACTTCATGTTTTCAATGAGAACGTGACTAAGTGCATCCCAAAATATGTCTTTTCCATGGATCAGTGCTTACTCCTGATCTTCTCACAGGCTCCAACTCAGCAAACCCCCCCCACATCCTTGGCATGGACCACGAGTAGCTCCAACACTTCAGATCCCTGATGTCACACATTCCACCCTTTCCCTGCTCCAGAGCCTCAGATTCCACTGAGGCCAAACCAGCTCAGCACAATTAACACTGAGAAAATTCCTAAACTCCTGCCATCCACCTGAAGGGCTGTGGAACAACTCCCACCCTCCAGCAGGTTTTAGAAACTGAGGAAAATCCCTGATGCGACACTTCCAAAGCCTCCAGGAGATTCCAGCCCTCTGGAGCATGTGGGAACATCCCTTGTAACCCTGTTGTCCTGGTAATGAGAAAGAAAAGGAGGGAAAGAGGGAATCAGATAGGAGAGCACATTGGAGAAGGAGAAGGAAAAAGAAGGAGAAGGAAGAGGAGGAGGAGAAGGAGAAGGAGAAGGAGAAGGAGAAGGAGAAGGAGAAGGAGAAGGAGAAGGAGAAGGAGAAGGAGAAGGAGAAGGAGAAGGAGAAGGTCTGAGCTGCCCATAAAGAGCCAAACCAAAGCCATTTGCAGGGGTGCCACTCTCTGACTGTGGCACCTCAAATTTGCCTTCATTATTCCCTGCCCAAAAATGGGATCTGCATCCAGGGCATCCCCTGCCCTTGGGTGGCTGCACAGGCTCATCCAGTGCATTTGGGATTGGGGCCATGGAATCTGGAGCTGCTCTCCATGTCCTGTGCTGGCTGCAAAGAAGAAGATGACTTTGAGTGATTTTAATAAAATCAAATTGCCTCCAAAATGTCAGATCTGCAAAGGACACACATGGCTCTGTGCAAGCAGCTGGGATTCCCTCCCAGGTGGTTTGCTGGAATCTGGGAGATGCAGATGGGGTCACACATCCCTCACATTCACAGAAGCTTCCTAAATATTTTTATACAATTATTTTAGCACGAAAAAAAGCTCCTCTGGCCAATGGAGTCACTGGCAAAGTCCTGTGCATTGCCCACAGCAAATGAACCCCATCACAAAGGGATCCCACAAAAACCCAGGGTTGGATTCCACATCCTGCCTTTCAGAAGTGGCAGAAAAATCCAGCTCTCAACTGAAATTAAAAAAATTGCTGCTTTTTGCCTTCCTGAGTGGCCCAAGTGTCTCCAGAGCTGCTTTTGAGCCACGGTGAGAAGCAGATGCAGAGCCAGAAGTCGGCAGTGGCAGCCTGGGATTTGGAGCATCTGTGTGGTTGGTTTTTCTCCCCATTAATTTAATTTGACAGAAAAGAGCAGGAAAGCTTCTGGCTCCCGTGTGGGCAAAGTGGATAAACAGCAGGAATTTTAAGGGAAGCTGAAACCAAAGCAAAAAGAAAGAGGCTGCTGCCCTGGCTAAGAGCCTTCTGAGCTTCCTTCCCCCATCCCATGAGGCTGTTTTCCTGATTATCCTTTGTTCCAACCTATCCTTTGGGCTTGATCTGGACCACTTTTTGACTGGAAAAAACAGCCCCTCATCTCCCATGATGGATCCCAGGATGTGCCACCACTGCCTGACTTCCCCCACACCCACCGAGCTGGACCCCAGAGCAGCAAATCCTAATCCTGCTGCTGTGGAAAAACCTGCAGAAGTGAGTAATTCCAGAGTGGGAAAACATTTGTGTAGCTCTGACAACTGCCTGGATTTAGCATCACAATTATTCTTGCAGGGGAGATCTTCAAACCTTGTTTTTCTGATTTCCCTGCCTGGTTTTTGGCGTGGGCAGAGCACACAAGGCTCAGCCTTCCACACTAAACTCCTCTTGGTTACAGCCAAGCACCTTTAAGGGATGATTGCTGACACTGTTCCCATGGAACAGCCCCGGGATGGATCCAAATGGGATCATCTCTGACCCCTCAGCAGCATATTTTAAGCACAAGCTTTTCCAAGGTGCAGAAATCCTTTATTTCTTTACACACATCTCAGCCACACTGAGATACATCCGGACTTGAAGGAGATTAATCCCAGCCTTGGTTTGGGAGCTTCCAGTGGGGAAGGGACAAGGTGACTTTCTGTGCTGCCTGGAAGGGTGTGGAGGAGTTGGAACTGGGATTTATGCAAATGTAAACAGGCAAGTCAAGCCCTTCCTTCTGCAAAGCACATCCCACAGCAAACCTGCTGCAACAATTAGTTACACCAGGTCTAAATCTTACCCCCCCCTTCTCTAATCAAAGGGAAATCTTGGCTCAAGAGGAGAAGGAGGTTTGGAATTAGGAGAAAGGGTCCAGTCATCATCCTGACAGTGGAGTTGGGAACTAAAGCTCAGTGTCTGCAGCAGCTGCAGCTTTAATTAAGGCAGAAACAAGTGGCATTAATTCATATTCTCACTTACACAACCCCAGCAACCCCAGCACAACCACTGGAGCACCTCTGGAATGAGTCCAGTTAGAGTGAGATCCCAGTGTGGCCCATCAGCCATGGGAGGGATGTGGTAATTCCTGGAATCATGGAATGGGTTGGGTTGGGAGCGACCTTAAAGCTCATCCAGTTCCAGCCCTGCCATGGGCAGGGACACCTCCCACTATCCCAGGCTGCTCCAACCTGGCCTTGGACACTTCCAGGGATGGGGCAGCCACAGCTTCTCTGGGCACCCTGTGTCAGGGCCTCCCCACCCTCCCAGCCAAGGATTTCTTCCCAATATCCAACCTAAATTTCCCATCTTTCAGTTTGAACCCATTCTCCCTGTCCTGTCACTCCAGTTCCCTCTCTGGTTTCCTTGGAGCCCCTTAAGATCCTGGAAGATGCTCCGAGCTCACAACTTTCTTTTCTCCAGCCTGAACATTCCCAAAATTCAACAGCAGCTGCTTCCCAATTTTCCCCAGTTTTATCAGCCCCACATTCTGACAACACAAACAAGCACCAAACCCCTGCTCTGAGGAACAAGTGATTTCCAGCTGAAATGGGATGATCCTGGAGGATTAAAAACCAACACAACCAGCCCCGTCACGAGGGACAAACCCCAGGGAGGGTCACAGCACCTGGGCCCAGGTCTGTGGCATCTCGGGGGGCTTTGGGACAAGGATCCAGACCCCCCTCAAACCCCTCCCTCAGCTCCACATGGTTGGTTTGATTTGACTGCAACACAACCACGAGTCTTTGGCTGTTCCCTCATTTCCCTCCATCTGGCAGAAAACACCTTGTAGTGAAGTTCAACAGCCACAGACAAGCCCCAAATGGGCTCGAGGACAGAGATGGGCATCCATTTTCACACCAAAAAATAAATGTTTAATGCAAAAAAATATATTTGGTTCGAGCTAAAGACCCAACTTGTGTAACTTTGCAACTAAAGGCCTCCCACAGCCTCCTTAGTTATTTTCTCAGGCTGAAAACTTTGATTTTAGACTAAATAAGCCCTCCCAAAAATCCCCAAAGTGAGAGTTTTGCTTCAGATGACACCAGTGCCTGACTTTCATTCAGCTGCAGGAAGACATGGGCACGTCCTTCACATCAAATAATGATGGAAATAAAAAATTCTGACAAACCAAAGTCTCTGAGAGCCAACCTGGGTTAGAAAATAATTCAAGGCTTCAAAATTGCCACAAGCACCAATAAGTTGGAGGAGATTGTGGAGTTGGGTTATTTTTGATCCCAATGCAGAGAATAATTCATTATGGAGATGACCAGCCCAGAAAACAACCAGGCACCTTCCATTTGATTTTTCAAATGAGGCATTTTCATTTATTCAAACCTGGAATGCACTTCAGCACAGCACTTCAGATAAATTAAACTGGTGCTGGAAGAGCTGTTTGCATCAAGCAAAGAGGATAAGAAAGGAAATATCATTTATATAATACTTTTATTGGAAAAATTTATATAGGTTTGAGACAGTGAGAATGGCACTTGTGAAGAATAACCCCCTTCTTCACTGTTCCACTTCTGCACTGCAGCTCCCAGGCTCAGGAAAGGGATTTAACACCACCTGGAATTTTTTATGGAATGTGAGAACTGCCAGAAAATTCCACTGTCCTCCCAAGCTACAAAGGAAATGTGGAAAAAAACCCCAAATCAAGCCAAGTGCAGCACTGTGAAGGAACTGGGAGATTAAAGGGCTCAGCAGGGAATGGGGGAGCTGATGTTTCTGAGAGAGAAGATGCCAGAAGGCAGCAACAAACAACAAGGAATTCCAAAGGAAAAGGTTATTGGACATGGAAGCATTGCCACAGAGCACAGGGAAAAGCTGAGTATTTGGGATTTCTGGAGGGTAAATCCAGTGGCCCATTTTTAAGGCCCAAGGCACAAATCAACCCCAAGTCCAACGTCCCTCATAGCACAGGGCAGGAGGAAAAAGAGCATCCTGGGCTTTTCCCTGAGTCCTCATCACCTGCTCACCAAAGCTGGACACTGGATGGGGTTTTCAGGACATTAAATATATTATTTATTATTTAGGCAAGTAATTCCCTTATCTCTGAAGGGTTTCATGCAGTGCCTTGGATGCTCTGACAATGAAAACATCCAACATTTCAGCCCAAAAGCAGAGTCAGTGTCTTTGCCTTCTGAAAAAGACCTTTGCCTTCATTCTCCCTGAAACACAACATTTCAGTGGAAAACCAGCACCAAAATTCTGACTTCTGACATTTCAGCACAAGAGCCCTGAGCTGCTCCAGGCATGACTGAGCTGAGGGAGCACATTCCTCATGGACACAAGGGATTTAGGGAAAATACATGGAAGGAATCCTTCCCTGGGAGGGAGGGGAGGCCCTCGCACAGGTTGCCCAGAGACGCTGTGGCTGCTCCATCCCTGGAAGTGTCCAAGGCCAGGTTGGAGCCACCTGGGATAGTGGGAGGTGTCCCTGCCCATGGCAGGGGTGGGATGAGATGCTTTTTAAGGTCCCTTCCAACCCAAACCACTCTGGGATTCTGTGAACTTCAGCAACACTCCTGAGATTAATTCCAGGGGTAATTCCACCCCAGTCACTCACCAGTTCTGGCCTAGAAACCACTCCCTGCATCAGCACAACAGCAACAGCTCCACTCTGCTGGGCAGAGCTGAGCTACAACCAGCACCTTGACAGGAAAGAGGCAACATTTTTAAAATCATTTATTTTCACTTAAAGCCCATCCCAGGCAGGCTGGACCCAGGGCCAAGCCCAGCCAATACTCCTGAGATTGGCACAGCTGGTTAAAACTTGGTGCCAGTGATGCCAAGGACACTGTTCAATCCCCTGTGGGGGCCTTTCATTTAGAGTTGGACTCGATCCTTGTGAGTCCCTTTCAACTCAGGATATTCTGGGATTCTGTGAGTAAATTTACTCCACCTTTGGAAAACAGAGCCCACCAATCCCCCTGTGAGCACAGAACCACGTTCAGGCAAACCAGACCCAGGATTAGCAGAAAACAACATTCAATGTGTGGGCAGCTGCCAACACAACCTTGGAATAGTCCAACTGCTCCTTCCAGACATTTGACCTAAAAATCACGTCTCCCTTCTTAACAAATGCAAGCACACACTCACTGTGGGAGCACATTCCAGGCCTGTGCCTGACACAGATGCTTGGCAGAATTCCAGGGATAGGAACAGGGCCATCATTTGCTCAGGCCATGTGTTGGGAGGATGGACAGTGGACTGGGTCAAGTGGAGGGTCTTCAAAAACCAGGGATGACAGTGATGGGACTGAACAGATCTCAGATTTTATATCCTTTGGAGCTTTTTGGTTTGGGACATTGTTGGCTGGGAATGAACTCTAAATGGCTCTGGCAAAGCTGCCCAGTGAGGGTGGGCAGCTACAAGGGCTGATAGGGCAGGGCATGGGCTCAGAGTCCCTGTGGAGGACAGAGCTGNAAGACCCTACAAACACCACATCTCTGACTGTCCATCCCAAGATTTCTTGCCTGGTCAACTCAGCCCTTCCCAGATTTCCATCCAGCTCCTGCTCACTAAAGCAACAGGACACTTTCCAGACAGATCCCTTTGTTATTTCCTGGGTGGAATCCCCTTCTCTTTCAGTGGCCTTCACGTTTTGATGTTTCTAATTTCACTGTTGTGTTTTTTTGGAATATCAACTATTTCTTGGGTTTTAATAGAGGGAA
Source organism: Calyptomena viridis (assembly GCA_013390005.1). Lineage (NCBI taxonomy): Eukaryota > Metazoa > Chordata > Aves > Passeriformes > Eurylaimidae > Calyptomena > Calyptomena viridis. The sequence goes on from WEIV01005268.1 coordinate 84,875, forward strand.
AATTCTGCCATCTGTGCCATATGTGAGGGGGAGAGGAACATGCTGACTGCACACGTGGGTGGAAAAGTCCAGGGGGAAAAGCAGCAGAAGGAAGGGAAGGCACTGCATTAAATATTAGTGTTTGGAAGTTGCTGAGCAAAGGAGGAGGATGATGAGATCCCCCTTTGCTCCATCACTCCAGTCCCCAAAGGCTGATGCCCAAAGGTGAACATATGGTGAGTAATTCCAAACACATCCATTTTCCTGGGGAAGAAAAGGAGATAAATATGCCAGTATTGCTCCTTATTATTGCAGACAGGGACAAATCCTGCAGAGTGCTGAGAATCAGCAACTTTCTGAGCTGAAACTCTCGGGTGATGAAGATGCTCAGAACCTCCTGTCCATCAACATCTTGGTTTGGCTGCTGGAAGAGTTCAGCTTTCCTTGTTCTTGTCCCTGTGTTTTCAACTTCACTGCCTCACTCGTGTCCCCTCCTTTCATTTCAGAGCTGAACATTGAACAGGGCTCACAAAGGCTCTGATGTTGGATGAGAACATATTGATCCTGGTAAGGAAACCAAGGGATGCAACTGGAATTTTAGGGCAGGAGTTGGTGTCTACTGAGAAGTTCATCTTCTATAAATGTTGTTTTCATCCACAGTGAATGACAACTCCAACGGTTCATGGAGTTTTGGGTCACAAGGAAGAGTAATTGCATCTTCAAACCTCAGCTCTCTCACTGAAGCAAATTACTCAGCAGGGCTGAGAGATCTCCACAACCAAAATCCAATTTTCCAGGGTGATTTGGATGCCTGCAATCCTGAACCTCCTCAATTTGGGGCAGATCCCTCTTTTCTCTTCCTGCTCTGAGGAAAACGGCTCTGCAATGCCACTGACCTCCCCAACCCTGCAGGAGAGGGACATTCCCAGTGAGGTGTCACTGGGGACTCAGCTGCTCACCCAGTTACCTCAGCAGTGCAGCAGGAAGCTCTTCCACCCAAATCCCTGAGGAAATATGGGCACTGACCTGGATTTGTAGGTGCCTCCCCTGCTGTTTGTGCCCTGGCACCACCCACTCCAGCACCCCCTGCCCAGCTCTGCAGGCATCAAGTCCTCCACGTGTCCCAAGGGTGACGGTGAGGCCATGGAGACATCCCATAATATGCCCCTGCCATGCTCACCCCATCCTTCCAAGCCCTTCCAAAGACGCTCCTAAATCCCAAACTTGTGTTAAACAGCCAGTCCTAGTTGTGCCAGGACTTTGGAGCCATCATGGGCATCTACCAGGAAGATCCTGCTGTTGGAAACCCAACAGTTATTCCAGAAGTAGACTTTTTTTGGGGAAAAAAGTCTTTTTATCCTCCCTCTTTCCAAAGCCAGGCTGTCCTGTTGGGTGTCCAAGCTTTGATTTGGATGGAATTGGTACAAACTCATTATACTTTGATCCTTCCAAAGATGCTCCTAAATCCCAAACTTGTCTTAAACCAACAGCCAGTCCTAGTTGTGCCAGGACTTTGGAGCCATCATGGGCAACTACCAGGAAGATCCTGCTGTTGGAAACCCAACAGTTATTCCAGAAGTAGACTTTTTTTGGGGAAAAAAGTCTTTTTATCCTCCCTCTTTCCAAAGCCAGGCTGTCCTGGTAGGTGTCCAAGTTTATTGGATGAAATATACTCATTATACTTTGCCCAAGGGATTGTCAGCACTCCCTGCAGATCCTGAGAGGGTTTGAACCTTGTTCAGATTTTAGGACATCTGGATGTGCCAGGCAGATGTTTCACAGCTGGCAGGTTTTCCATGAGGTGACACAGAACACCAGGCACTTCTTCTCCCTGGGATCATTTGTTTTCTGCTTGCTGGGCTGGAGTGCAGAGCCCAGCTCATAAAAAGCTCAGCCTAAAAGAGGTGGGAACAGGGAATAAATGTGCTGGGAGAGGATGTGAATTAGGGTACGGCCTGGGGCTCTGTTCCTGCCTCCTCCCAGTGTGATGGGTGGCCTTGGGTGAACCTCTTCCAACACTTCACTCCACCTGGAAACACCTTTCTCCAGCTATTCTGACTCCAAGGCCTCTCCACATGGATTGTTTCTGCTGTGGATTTCATGTATTAAATCAAATAATTTGATTGCTACTAAACTGATGGTTATTAAATCTTGTTTGGGACCTTGAGGGGAAGTCCTGTGGCACAGAGACAAAACATCCCCAGGTCAGAGAGGGAAGGAGCAGGGCAAAGAAAGGTGGAGGTGACAGATCTTGTTGACCAAAATGAGATTCTTTTGCCCAAGCTGACAATAAAAGCCTGCGATTCCCATCAGTAAATAAAACTGTGACCAGTTATAAAGCCAACATGATGTTTTTATGAACCAGCTGCTACTCCATGCCAGGCTGTAGCTGCAGTTTGCAGTCATTAAACTTTACCATTTTAAGACAATTCCATGTTATCCAAATTGATTTAAGCTCAGCTGACTCAGTGCTGGCAGCAGGATATCCTGTTCCCAGGACACTTCTTCAGGAGAGAACACGTAGCCCAGCCAAGCCCTTGGAATCCTTGTACCCTTTCCCAGTTCCACCTTGTTCCCTGTCACCTCTGACAGGCAGCAAATGGGTTTTCCCACATCCTGGTTAAACTTCAAAGCCACGTCTTGTGGAAAAAGCCAGGTCTAACACACAGTGCTTTCCACAAAGATCCCTTCCAAGGGTAACACTTTCCAGGACTTGTAAAAGAGTGTTTACAAGCAATTAGTACTTTGCCTTTTTTTGTCTCTCACCCAGAACCAGGAAAAAAAATCCTTCACAAAACTGCATTTAATGGTCCACTTCCATCCAGGGAAAGTCCCTTTTTCCAAGGAGCAGCCTGGATGCTAATGAGAGACAGTATTTCAGAGCTTTAAAATGCCTATTTCCCAGGATTTCAGAACTCAATCAACATTTCACATCTACATGGGATGAATGAATTCCTTGTGGGGGCTCTGCAATCAGAATTCCAGCTTCCTTCTCCTATGCTCTTGGGAATATTCTGTAAGGCCACCATAATTCAGAATATAAATTCTCTACCACCTGTTATCAAGGGAGTCTCCCAGCACTCCCAAAGATTTTCCTTGGATGTGCAAGAGCAGGGAATTGCAGCTTCCTTGCCCTTCACCCCCTGGGTGAGGAAGAACCAAATGGCCATTCCATTGTTGGGCTGTGGGATGAAGATGTTGAAGCCACTTCCCAAATTTTAAAGTCGACAGAAAAGCAAGAGCTGAAAAATTCATTTTGCACAAGCAATGAAGGAGCCATTCAGAAATGTTTACACCTCTTAGGAGTGAAGAGCTTTGAAATGAGTTGAAGTTTAGTCTGAAGTACAACACTACAGATCATTTCTTATAATTTCTGCCTTGTGTGTGCAGGGGACAAAGGCAGAGCTGTCACAGTCCAGAGCAAGGGGAAGGGGAGGAAAGAGTTTAACAAGGAAATCCTGCCCTGAGGAAACTCAGGAGGTTTTCTTGGAGCAGACAGTGCTGTCAGCCAAGGTCAGGAGAAAATCAAGGAGTTGTTTGGGTTGGAAAAGCCCCCTGAGATCAGAGTCCAGCTGTCCCCCAGCACTGCCAAGGCCACCACTGACACATGTCCCGAAGTGCCACATGTTAAAGCCCTCCATGAATTAAGATTCCAACCCTCCCTGGGCAGCTGTGCCAGGGCTGGACAACCTTTCCATGAGGAATTCCCCCCAATATCCACCCTGCCCCTCCCCTGGCACAACTTGAGGCCGTTCCCTCTCCTCCTGTCCCTTGTTCTCTGGGAGCAGAGCCCGACCCCCCCCGGCTCCCCCCTCCTGTCAGGGAGTTGCAGAGAATTCCAGGTGCCTTTGGATCCTCCTTTTCTCCAGGCTGAGCCCCCCCAGCTCCCTCAGCTGCTCCTGGGGCTCCAGCCCCTTCCCAGCTCCATTCCCTTCTTTACACACAGCAGTTCTCCCATTCCAGTGAACCTCATTTTCCAATTATTCCCCATTTAAGCTCTGTCCTGCTTCCCTGAGTGTGGGCACAGCCTCCTCCACCAGAATTCCACACTCATCCACCCCCCTCTGGACTCTCTCCAGGTTGTCTCTCTCCTTAAGGAGCAGCACAAGCAACACCCTGAGCTGTGCCCCCATGTCCCATCAAGGCATGAGATTCCCCCAGGATCCTCTGCAAGCCTGGCTTTCCTTTAGGCTCAGTTTTGAGCTCCCTCCCAAGGAAGCAGGAGGCTGAAGAAAGAGCTTCTGCCACCCAAGGTGTTCCTCCCTCATTACTGTGGGGACACGTGTCCCTGCTCACACCCCACAGCCACCAGGTGAACCCCAAAATCAGGACTCTCAGCTGGATCCAAGCAGGAGAAGAGCAGGAAAGAGCTCTTCCCACCCTCTTCACCAATTTAGTGGGACAACTCTTGCCTAAAAATCCCTTGGCTCTCAACCAAGGGGTCCCACCACATCGTGCTGTGGTTTTTCCAGGCTTTTTTCTCTTTCTGCCCAGTGTTTGTGAGGTGTTTTGAGGGTTGGTTTTGAGGATCTTTGGAGGTTTTTTGGAACAGGTTGGACACCAGGAGGAATTTCCTCATGGAAAGAGTGGTCAGGCCTTGGAAGGGGCNAGAGTGGTCAGGCGTTGGAAGGGGCTGCCCAGGGAGGTTTGGAGGTGTCCAAGGAAGGACTGGATGTGACACTCAGTGACAAGGTGGGGATGGGGCACAGCTTGGACTCCGTGACCTTGGAGAGCTTTTCCAGCCTCAGGGATTCTGGGATTCTGTCACTCTGTGACTCCAGCAGAGTGATGGAGAAGACCCCTTGTGTTCTGAGGCCAAGGGAGCTCTCAAGGAATCATGGAATGTCCTGAGTTGGAAAAGACCCACAAGAACCATCCAGTCCAACCCCTGGCCCTGCCCAGATACCCTGACAATCCCACCCTGTCCCTGAGCACATTGTCCAAACCCTCCCTGAGCTCTGGCACTTTTGCCCCTCAGAGCCAAGCCCTGAACTCCTCTTTATTCTACATCCCAACTCACAGGAATTTCCACTGGGGAAAACAAATAAATAAATAAAATGAAGGTTCTTTTCCCTCTGCTCGTACACAGCAAGAAAGATAATGCTGGTTTGCTCTAGAATAAAAATGCCACTAGTTATTTATCCAGGTGAAGAATTAGGTGTGTTGCACCAGCCAGCAATGAGCAAGTAAATCCTGAGGATGGAGCACACAGGGGAAAAAAAAAAGNGTCCCTGTTTGCAAAGTCCCTGTGGAGGCTGTGGAACATCCCAGGGCCTCACACAGCTGAGAATTCAGTCCCAGTTCAAGCAAAGAGGCCAATTTTCCCTGGATGTGAGTCCAGCACTGTTTGTGTCAGTGCTGTTCCCTCCCACACCTTCATTTCTCTCCTGGCTCTGCAGAGCAGAGGGGTCTTCTGAGAACCCCCCACCAGAGAAACTGCTCTTCACACCCCCAAAATCACTTTAAACCCACTGTTATCCCCATCCCACAAAAAAACTGATCCCAGGATCAGTCCTCCTGGGCAAGTCCTGAGGAGGGAATTCTCGTGGATTCTGGCATTTGAACCTCGTGTCATCCCTATATTGCTTGTTCAAATATGCATTTGCTCCTATTTACCCAGTAAAATGTTAAAATACATAGAGATTTCAATGCTACAAAGGTTAATAATTTATTTATTGTTTGCTTCTTATTTCACAGGCCTGAATTACACCCTCATTACTTGAAGAGAGGCTCTGTTTGCTCTTTGTCTAGCAGCCTCATTTATTTTTGTGTGGCAAAAAAACCCCAAACTCTTCCCCCCTTAAAAATCAGAAAAAAAATCACAAAAAACACCCTTGAGTGCTTCATCCAATTTTAAAGCAAGTGTTGTGTGATCCCACACAACAGCCAGCAATTTAATTCTCAATTAAAGGATTAGATCAAACAATAACTCTGGCTCATTTGACACACACAAGCAACTTGGAAAGGAACAGGCACATCCCTGCAACTCCAAAGGCTGCCAAAGGCTTGGAAGGAGCAAACTGAGGGAAAGCTCTTGTTTCCCAGGTGAATCCAGAGCAGGGATGTTCCAGCTCATGTGGACAGAGGAGGGATTAGGCATCCCAAGGAAGCTGCAGAGCTCTGTTACAGATGGACTTTGGGTTTNCAGTGTTTGTGAGGTGTTTTGAGGATTGGTTTTGAGGATCTTTGGAGGTTTTTTGGAACAGGTTGGACACCAGGAGGAATTTCCTCATGGAAAGAGTGGTCAGGCCTTGGAAGGGGCTGCCCAGGGAGGTTTGGAGGTGTCCAAGGAAGGACTGGATGTGACACTCAGTGACAAGGTGGGGATGGGGCACAGCTTGGACTCCGTGACCTTGGAGAGCTTTTCCAACCTCAGGGATTCTGGGATTCTGTCACTCTGTGACTCCAGCAGAGTGATGGAGAAGACCCCTTATGTTCCGAGGGAGCTCTCAAGGAATCATGGAATGTCCTGAGTTGGAAAAGACCCACAAGAACCATCCAGTCCAACCCCTGGCCCTGCCCAGATACCCTGACAATCCCACCCTGTCCCTGAGCACATTGTCCAAACCCTCCCTGAGCTCTGGCACTTTTGCCCCTCAGAGCCAAGCCCTGAACTCCTCTTTATTCTACATCCCAACTCACAGGAGTTTCCACTGGGGAAAACAAATAAATAAATAAAATGAAGGTTCTTTTCCCTCTGCTCGTACACAGCAAGAAAGATAATGCTGGTTTGCTCTAGAATAAAAATGCCACTAGTTATTTATCCAGGTGAAGAATTAGGTGTGTTGCACCAGCCAGCAATGAGCAAGTAAATCCTGAGGATGGAGCACACAGGGGAAAAAAAAAAGATTAATTGATTTGTGACTACAAGGAGGTTTATTCAGAAGCATATTTATCACTACAGTGTGTTTGAATTCAGTAGAAACTCTACTCAATTTTCTTCTGCAGCCTTTCTCTGCTGGTAAAGGGAATATATCAGCAAGGAAAGAGAAATGACACTTCATTTTAAGGAGCATCACCTTGCTTTGGAAAATAAACTAGACTTGGAGTTGCAGCTCTGGGATACCTGGCCACGTTCACACCCAGGTGGGATTTGGCACAGGCAGAATTTCTCAGAGAATTGTTGCTGCAGTGAAGGAAGCAGAGATTTACATTCCAATTTGCTCCACTTTTCACCCCAACGGGCTGAAGTTCACAAGTTGCTCAGAGTAGAAAGGAAAAGGGAAGGATGGAGGAAAAGGGAAGGATGAAGGAAAAGGGAAGGATGGAGGAAAAGGGAAGATTTTTCCCTCTGTGCCAACTTCTGCCTCCCCCCCTTGCACAGCAGGACCCCCTGCTCTGACCCACGTCCAGGAGACTCAACTAAGGGCAGTTTGTCCCTGTTTGCAAAGTCCCTGTGGAGGCTGTGGAACATCCCAGGGCCTCACACAGCTGAGAATTCAGTCCCAGTTCAACCAAAGAGGCCAATTTTCCCTGGATGTGAATCCAGCACCATTTGTGCCACACCTTCATTTCTCTCCTGGCTCTGCAGAGCAGAGGGGTCTTCTGAGAACCTACTTTTCACACCCCAAAAATCACTTTAAACCCACTGTTATCCCCATCCCACAAAAAAAACTGATCCCAGGATCAGAGATAACAAACTAGGCAAGTCCTGAGGAGGGAATTCTCATGGATTCTGGCATTTGAACCTCGTGTCATCCCTATATTGCTTGTTCAAATATGCATTTGCTCCTATTTACCCAGTAAAATGTTAAAATACATAGAGATTTCAATGCTACAAAGGTTAATAATTTATTTATTGTTTGCTTCTTATTTCACAGGCCTGAATTACACCCTCATTACTTGAAGAGAGGCTCTGTTTGCTCTTTGTCTAGCAGCCTCATTTATTTTTGTGTGGCAAAAAAACCCCAAACTCTTCCCCCCTTAAAAATCAGAAAAAAAATCACAAAAAACACCCTTGAGTGCTTCATCCAATTTTAAAGCAAGTGTTGTGTGATCCCACACAACAGCCAGCAATTTAATTCTCAATTAAAGGATTAGATCAAACAATAACTCTGGCTCATTTGACACACACAAGCAACTTGGAAAGGAACAGGCACATCCCTGCAACTCCAAAGGCTGCCAAAGGCTTGGAAGGAGCAAACTGAGGGAAAGCTCTTGTTTCCCAGGTGAATCCAGAGCAGGGATGTTCCAGCTCATGTGGACAGAGGAGGGATTAGGCATCCCAAGGAAGCTGCAGAGCTCTGTTACAGATGGACTTTGGGTTTTCTTCTCCCCACAAAGTCCTGAAATTGTGCAGTGTTTCCCTGCACAGCCCCGGCCGTGTCTCACTGCAAACACTCATTTTTCCTTAATTCCCACTTTTCTCCGCTTCTTCTGGAAAATGAGCCATGACACACGAGCACATTTGCAACTCTGACATTGGGTGTATTTCCATGGCAACTCCCCCCCTGCTCTCCTCAACCTATGGATGTGCATTCCCAGCAGAGCCGGGCTGCAGACACACATCATTATATTTAATCTGAACAAGTGTGTACCTGAGTTGACTTTAGTTCACAAAACTGCAGAAGAAATTAAATTTCTCTCCCTGTTTCCTGCTCTTACAGCCTGGTGTCATTACTTGCAGGGCTCTGGCATTTTGCATCAGTACATAATGATACAATATCAGATAATGTTAAGATGCAAAAACCACTCCAAACACCAGACAGCAATTTTCTGCTCAGTTTCCCAATTTAACCTGAATTGATACTACACTGTAAGTCTGGATGAGGTTCAGGGACTACTCTAATTATAATGGCAGCTTGGGCAGCAGCATCCTGCCTTTTTGGTCCCAGCTATTAAGAGGCAGGAGAACTTCTTTCCAAGATTTTTCCTAATGAACAGCACGAGGTCCTGATGTTAAACCTCTTCCTTGGAACAGGCTGCTGCCTCCAGCCCAACAGAGCTCTCAACTCTAATAAAATTTATAATGTTTTATAAATAACCACTTGAAATGTAGATGTTTAACTTGTCCTTTCAAGGAGAAAGGTCTGGGATGATCCATAAACCTTGTAGGGGACAACACCCACCACTTGTAGCTCCTGCAGACTCAGCCTGGGACTTAAAAAGGGAACTGGAATAGGACAAGAGGAATGGGCAGGAATTGATGTCCAGGAAGTTCCAGCTGGACATGAGGAAGAACTTCTTCCCTGGGCAGTGACCCAGCACTGAACAGGCTGCCCAGGGAGGCTGGGGAGTCTCCATCCCTGGGGATATTCCAGAACCCTCTGGACACATCCTGTGCCATGTGCTCTGGGCTGACCCTGCTGGAGCAGATGCTTCACTGTGGTCCCTTCCAACCCAACCCATCCTTGGATTCTGTGGTTTTCCCCCTCTCCTAAGCCTTAGCCCAGCAAATCTGTTGAGTCAACTCTGGTCTTTTCCAGCCCAGATGCCACCAAAAAGTGACACCAGCAGGACACACATGGTGGCAGGACCCCGAGCTGGGCTGAGACAACAGCAGGTTGTTGGACACAACCAAAGGAAGGTTTTTTCCTGCTCTCAGCCTGGGGAACCCTGTGGAAGCTGTGCTGATCCCCCCAGACATTTCCCTTTGGTCCTGCCCCTCTCTGGGATGGCAGCAGGGTGTGATGGAGGAGCTGCTCCCTGGATAAATCCCTCACAGAGATCCAGCTGGGGAGGAGCAGGCAGCCACCAAAATACCTTCTGCAACCCTCATCGACCCTTTTTGCCCCTAAAACTGTGCTTAGCTCTGAAAACAGCACAGTTTGGCACATGGTGGGATTTTGGGGATGTGCAGGGCCAGGAGTTGGACTTGATGATCCTTGTGGATCCTTTCCAACTCAGGATATTCTATCCACTGCACAGCCCCACTGCTTCCATGGGCTGGGTCTGAACCCAAGGAATTGCCATGAACAGCTCAAGCTCTGTGTGATAAAAAACATCAGGAAGAAATTCCCTAAAGGAAACTTGGACATATTCCTCCCTGTTGGAAAACCACTGGCAAGATCTGCCTTCTGTGCAGCTTCGTGGCCAAAGGAGAGAAGGGAGTGGATGGGGGGTGGCACATGGAAAATCAGCAGGAATGTGCAAAACAGAGGGATTGAGCATTTGGTGCTGCCTTCATCTGTCTCAGCTGGTGGGATCTCTGCATTCCCAGTCCCTCCTTTTAGCTGCTGCCTGTGGATACCAATTCCTGCCTTTTTAGCCAAGTCTATAAAGATAACAGAAAATAAACCCATCCTGCCCCATCCTGCAGAAATGAAGCCTAAATGACACAAAGCCAGGATGAGATGAAAATTAAATGAACGCAGGATTTACTGGTCTAAGAGATGGTTTTTCTTCAATGTTGCCTTGTATTTCTCCTCAGAAATAGTTCTTCATGTTCACAAAGATGCCAAAGCCAGATAAAAAAAATCCATCTGGAAAGCATGAAAGTTTAAGTTGATGTATTAATTGAAGTACTAAAATTGCTGTCTATAAAGTAGTGTATAAAAAGCACTAATTTGTCCCATATTTTGTGTGCTTAAGTCATGGTTTGGAGTGTGGCACCCAGACATGAGGTTGTGTTGTGTAATTTATCAGATATGAAAAAATATGAGAATCTGAATCATAAATGTCCCCATCACAGGCTTGGAAAAGTGCAAACCCCAATGAGCACAAGGGGCCACAGCTGGAATTTAAGCCACCACTTGCCAACACACACGAGCACACATCCCAGAATTCCAGTTACTGGGGATGGTCAAGAAACGAAACTCCTTCCAAGAGGAGAAAAATGAAGGATTTCAGTATTTGCTTTCACTTTGAGTGGATGCAGGATTTATTGGTGTTTTTCCCTGGGGAAAAGGAATAGATGAGCAAATCCCAGGATCACTGAGGTTGGAAAAGCTCTCCAAGGTCATGGAGTCCAAGCTGTGCCCCATCCCCACCTTGTCCTCCAGCCCAGAGCACTGAGGGACACATCCTTCCTTCCTTGGACACTTCCAGGGATGGGCACTGCAACCCTCCCTGGGCAGCCCCTGCCAAGGCCTGACCTCCCTTTCCATGAGGAAATTCCTCCTCATGTCCAACCTGAGCCTCCCCTGGCCCAGCTTGGGGCCGTTCCCTCAATGGCCATTTCCAAAGGACAGAACTATCCCAGAGCAAACACAGTCTCCTGTTGGTCAGGATGTTTAATCAGGACAATGGGAAGCAGCAGCTGAATCCACAACATCCCTGGGCAGCCTCACCACAGGGAGTGGATTTTGCTTCCAACCCCTTCCCCCATTTATGGATCATGCAGATTCGAATGGCTCTCTCTAAAGGCCTGGAAGCACATCCCAAAATGTGGAACATGGATCTGGGAATACCCAAGCTTTGGCTTCCCCACAGTCTACAAGTCCCTGGGCAGGGGCAGAGGAGGGGCAGGGCCTGAGCTCTGCTCTGGGGGACCAGGGCCAGGAGCCAGGGAATGGCTGGAGTTGTGTCAGGGCAGGGGGAGGTTGGAGCTCAGCCCCAGGTTGTGCTTTGCCCAGAGGGTGGGTGGGCACTGCCCAGGCTCCCCAGGGCAGTGGGCACAGCCCCAAGGCTGCCAGAGCTCCAGGAGGGCTGGGATGATCCTCTGGGCACAGGGGGGACTCTTGGGGATGGGGCTGTGCAGGACTCCATGCATCCTTGGGAATCCTTGCAGCTCCTGGGATTCTGTGATTCCCAATTTTCAGGTCCCTGCTCTGAACTGAACCACCCTGAGGATTAAGAGCTTTCACACCTCCCCCAAAAGCCAAGCCCAGAAGCCCTGGCTGAGCTTGTCTCCAACTGCTACAGCACCACTGAACCCTCCTTTTGGAAAAAAAAAAGGGCAAAAAGAAGGAATTTAACCCACCCCTTCCCCAGCTGCCCTGCAGAGGAGCCTCTCAGATGCCACTGCCCATCACCAGCTCCTTTCTGGGCACCCACCCTGGGCTTCCTCTCTTGTTTCATCTCTACATTTGGCCTTCAAGAAGTCATTTTCCTTTAAAAGAAGCTGCTCAATGTTCACTCATGCACAGGAAATTCAGATGTGTTATAAAACTAATTTATGCGCCCTGTTGGTCACAGTGCCTGTGGAAGATTCCTGCCTGGACACATATCCAGGAAACATTTCCATCTTTCTGATGTGAGTTTTGCTAAATAGTGTCAGAAACAGCCGAAAAGTTTGGAATTTCTGTTTCCAAATGGAAAAATTCATCAAAATGAGCATTTACACCAGGCTGGGGCAGGGGCAGGGAAGTACCAGGAATAATTCCATCCCTGAAAAATCTCACAACTTTCCCATTTTTTAATACTGAGGGTGCAAATCAGCCCAGTTTCCTTTCACTAGGACTTGTAGGATTGTTCTTGCTTTCTGTGAAAAATTTCACAGGACAAACCCAATTCCCACCAAGCTTCAATTTGAACTGATTCCTATTCAATCCAATGAGGTCATGCATATTTAATTATCATCATCCTTATTACAGAGGGAAAATCAACTTCCTCTGATGTTGCTCTGCTAATTATCATCTCATTTGTTTAGCAGTGACATCCACACAACTGGGGGAGATTAGAGCAAACAAAGAGCAAAAAGAACTGCACAGGAGCCACTGCAGACAGTGGCCAGGACTCAGCAAAGTTCTGTGCCATGGCAGAGAATTTAAATGTTCCTTTTGGTTCTTGGAGTTTAGAACATGCTCATGGATTTTGCCACGTTGCACTTTCGGCAAAATAAAGAGGGAAAGTGGGAAGAAAATATCATTATATTCATTGAAGTGCTGGGGATGGAGAGGAGAGGTGAAAATTAAAGGAATAAAGAGGAATTAAAGATGAGCCCCTGAAAGGGACAACGTGTTTCTGAACCACCAGCTTTGGGGTCTGGGATTCACAGAATCCCAGAATCTGCTGAGTTGGAAGGGATCCAGAAGGATCACCCAGTCCAGCTCCTGGAATGGTTGGAGTTGGAAAGGTTAAAGCTCATCCCACCCCTGCCATGGGCAGGGACACCTCCCACTATCCCAGGCTGCTCCAACCTGGCCTTGGACACTTCCAGGGATGGGGCAGCCACAGCTTCTCCCTGTGCTGGGACCTCCCCACTCTCACACCTCGGGGTTTTTAGAAACCCTCCCAGCACCAGGAGGTCACCAGGCCTCTCCAGACCTTTCCCAGTTTGACTGGTGAGTGCCCAGTTGCCTCTTACTGGGAGTGAATTTTCCTCCCAACAAGGCTGTCACTTCAAGTCCTTAAAACTGAGCCAGGGACAAGTCTGAGATAAACAAAGCCAACCCCAAACCTGCTTCTTTTTCTCTTTTTGCTCTACAGGGAAGAGAGGTAAACTTGATGCTAATCTCTGCTCCAAGCAAGTGTAATTCCTTTGCATCCAAATAAATTGTGGCATGGAGAAGTACAGTTAGAGCACATTAGTGCAATGATGCATGTGACCCAAAATAAGAACATGAGGACCAGGAGACTGCTCTCCAAAGCAGCTGGGTGTACATAGCTTTGAAATGGTTATTAAGTTCGTTTAAGTACCAAATTAAGCAAAGAGTGGGAGGAAAAGACTGATGAAACTCTAATCTGATCTGCTGCTCCAAGTTTAACCTTCTCTTGGCAGCACTATCTGCTTTTATACTTAGTTTTAATTTAGCAATGCTCTGATGATTTATTTCTAGATTAAAACTCTTTCACCAAAGCTCAGGAACTACTGTATGGAAAGAAAATGCTCCCTCACAGCTCAAAGGAAGCCACTTCTCCAGGCACAGAGGGAATTGGTGCTGATTTCTGGCCAACTTGGGTAAGAGAAGCACTTCTCCCTGGAAAAAAGCAGTCATCCCACACTGTCCTCCTTGCTAACATGGAAAATGAGCCTCTGCTGTACAGCCCTGATAACCAAGAGGCCTCCAAAGCTCCTTGGTTTATGTCAAACCTCCCTAGAAATCTCAACCATGAGCATCTCAGTGTGTCCAGAGTGAAGAGACCCTTTAGATGGAAGGTGTGGGGAGGCCACAGCCCAGAAAAACTAGTAATCCTTTAATACTCTGGTTTTCATGGATTCCCAAGTGATTTGCCATGGCAATAACTGCAAGGTCCCATCCCAAAATCAGCTGGAACAACCCACCATCTGCTTCCCCATTGCCTCATTCCTGTTCCAGCTGAAATCTCTCCTCTCCTTCCACTTTATTTTTAGCACATCTTTCAGCCAGAGCTCAGTTCCCCATCCTTAATCCTGCATATTGTGTGCTTGTCTCTCCTTCCAACCACATTTTCTTGCAGCAGGAATATTACAGTGGACAGGATACAATTGTTGATGATGCACAGAGAGTTCTGCAACACAAAGGATTAGACCTGGATGCTGAAATTCCTTCTGAGGAAGGTGAAACATCTTCAGCAAATCTTACCATCCAAAAGAAACCAGATTTTTAATTGTTTTCCCTCTCAGAAATGTGACAAACCCACGACTTCCCACATACAAGTGCCTGTGGATGCAGAGAAAACACAAAACCCAGGGCTCAGGTGGTTTATTTATTTCCAGCCTGCTTGGAGATGATTCCCACACAGCTCCCAACTGAAGCACAGGGATAAGCCTAAACTCTGGGCTGATCCATTGGGTAGTGAGTGTTCACATCCCTTTCCTTCCCCAAAAAAGAAGGAATGCACTGGGACATCCCAAGTCCCTGGGGAAGTCGCAGCTGCACTGAGAGAGGAACAGCCAGGGAAGTTAATGGGGGGACTGGAGCAGCTTCCCTATGGAAATGGGAAATGAGAGAGTTGGGAATGTTCAGTCTGGAGAAGAGAAGGTTGTTTGGAGACCTCAGAGCACCTTCCAGACTCCAAAGGAGCTCCAAGGAATCCAGAGAGGGAGCCTTCATCAGGAGCTGGAGGGACAGGATGGGGGAATGGGTTCAAACTGAAAGATGGGAAATTTAGGTTGGATATTGGGAAGAAATCCTTCCCTGGGAGGGTGGGGAGGCCCTGGCACAGGGTGCCCAGAGAAGCTGTGGCTGCCCCATCCCTGGGAGTGTCCAAGGCCAGGTTGGAGCAGCCTGGGATAGTGGGAGGTGCCTCTGGACATGGCAGGGGATGGAATGAGATGATCTTTAAGGTCCCTTCCAACCCAAACCATTCCAGGATTCCAAGTGCTCTCAGCCACCTCATCCTCCATTTTACACCAAATTAACACCCTTTTTTCCAGCCAATATAACAAACATGAGCAAACTTTGGATCATTGAACACATGCAGGTAAGAGCAGCTTTTAACACCCATTTTGCTGCATCAATTACAACCAACTCACATTAAAATCTGCCTTTTTGTCTCTTCCAGTGCACACAGGACCAAGCACCAGAGAGCTTCTCAATTCTCTCTAAACTGGGAGAAAAATGCATCACTCTGAACCCCCAAACCTTTTCTCAGTGCCAGCCTTTGCTTCTGCCTCTGTTTTGGCCACAAATATTGAGACATGGAATGGTTGAACTCCAGTCTCACTCAGAACTGAAACTGCCACAGTTTCAAAACCCTGAAGCCTGCAGTTTTCCAAGTCTTGGAGTTCATGCCATNTTGAAACTGCCACAGTTCTGAGTGAACTGTGAAACCCTGAAGCCTGCAGTTCTCCAAGTCTTGGAGTTCATGCCATGAGGAATTCTAAGGCTCCCTACCTTAGAAGACTTCCAACACCTAGAGAAAAATTTCTGTCACTGCAATAGGGAAAAAAACCCCTTTTTTCCCCTAAAGAAGAAACCAGAAACACAAGATCCCATGACCATTAAATCCCATTTGTGGGGAATCTCTACTGGGAAACCTGTTGGCTGCTTTTTTCTCCCAGGGCTGGACTTGACAAGGCCGTGAAACAGGGATTGTGAGGAGGCAATTATAAGGAGCACATCTGGGAAAATGATGGATGGCTTTTCTAATTGCCAAGCCAAACAGAGCCGTGGTGGAGGTGACAGAGCTGGGGACAGGACGGCCCCGTTGCCTCTCATCAATCCCGTGCTCAGCAGAGGGAAGAGCTCCCTCAAAACACGTCCCAGAGGTGACTTTGGGAAGGATTTACAAAGCCCAGCAAACCTGAGCTTCCCCTTCTCCAGGGAGGGATGAATTTCTCTGGAGGCTGATTCAGGATTCCCACCCCGCTCCACCTTTTCACAGCCCCAAAACCTCCTCAGCCCAGTTCTCCCACCCAGCCCAGTTTGCTGCAACTCCAAAACTCTGAGGCAAATCCACTGCCATCTGTTCCCCTCAATATTTCATAGCTGACTTTTTTTCCCCTCCCAAGCTGTTTTTTTGCTGGAGGGAAGGCACAGAGAGTGCAGAAAGGCTGAGGAAGAGGAAGGACACACCAGGCTGGTGTTCCAGCAGTGATGCCACATTATGGGCTGTACTGGTTTAACAGAGACACCACGCCAGCCTAGGACTAAACACCTGCAAATTAAAGCCAGGACTAAAGAAGGGAGGGCACAGGCTGCAGGACAGACAAGCCTGGTACAAAGCTGAGCTCAGCCCTCCTGATTTCTTTGCTTCAGTGAGGCAGATCCCTCTCCCCCCAGAAGTGAGTTATCTGGGAGTTAATCAGAGCAAAGTGAGCCCGAGTCAGATCAGGCTGAGAACAAGCCCAAGCTCTGCTCATTAGCAAAGACCTGATTGTCTTCTGAGCAGCAGAGCAGTTACAAGGCAGCTGGGACCTGGGAAAGGTGATCATCAACCACCACAGGACCCTGCACACCCCAACCCTAATCCCAAACCTAACCTTAATCTTAACCCTAACCCCAATCCTAATCCCAACCCCAACTCCAACCCCAACCCTTCCTTGGGTGTCACATCACAGCAGAGACTCAATCACAACCAGCTTCCAGCCTCGAGTTCCCCCAGAACAGTCTTTTCTCTCCCCAGCTCCTCTCAGGACTGGAAGCACCACAGCTTTTTGATTTGGAGACCGCTGAAATCTTAAGGAGCTGTGAGGACTCCTCCCAACTTCCTCCTCTCTCCAGGTAGGATTTCTGCACCTGAGTGGAAGCTCGTGGTGAGGGCAGTGAGCAGTGATGACCCAGCACCTGAGCAAACCCTTTGGGACCAGCAAAGGTCACCTGTAAAGCTGCCACAGATGGGTTTTTTGGGCGGCAGCCTCTCCACCCACAGCACAGAGCCAGACACTGACAAGAGCTGTATTCTAGACCCCCAAAAACCAACCTAAAACATGTTGCTAAGTGTCTTCATTTACATCTGAATGCCACAAATCCCTGGGCACCAGTGCTGTCTGCCAGCCTCGAGCTGTTCTTTGAAGGAGCCCAGCAAGTGTAACTCCATCGAGGGCCAGTCTGGTGCAAAAACCAGCAAATATCCACTTTTCAGTTGTTCATCCCCAAAGACCAGGAGGTGGGGGAAAGGTGGGTGCACCCACATGTGTCACAGAAACATGGTTTGGGTTGGGAGGGACCTTAAAATCTCTTTCCACCCCCTGCCATGGGCAGGGACATCCCAGGTTGTTCCAAGCCCCGTCCAAGACAGAGATAAATAATTCCAAGGCGTATGGGGTGTGGAATCACCACCCTGGAGTCCCAGTCTCCAGGAATCCACAGGCAGACTCTTGCCAGAGCCTGAAATATTCTCTTTAGTCTCGGTTTGAGCTTCTCTGATGTGTCACTTCCCCTGACAAGTGACGGGGCCGCGGGGACGGTTCTGCAGACGACATTCCTCTGTCAGTGCTCTCTGATTCCTCCCTCCCCGGAATGTGTGTGCTCAGCTCTGCATGGAGAGTCTGTCAGAGCCCAGGCTGCACCCAGCTAACAGCCCTCTCAAAGCCACTGCTTGATCCAGGCAGGAACTGACTGGAAAACAAACGCTCCCGGGAAAGCCCTGTGCTCAAAGCGAGTGGGGATGGACTGGAGACAACTGACAGCCGGGGCATCCGTGTAACATCTCTTTCCAAATTCCTTCACCTTTTCAAACCCTTCCTGGCTCGTGGCACAGCCCCTCAGAGCTGGCAGGGGTTATGACACTCTCCCAAACCCAAGCTGGCTTCCTCCCCTTCATCTTCCTGCATTTTATAGAATCCCAGAATGTTTGGGTTGGGAAGGACCTTAAAGCCCATCTCATCCCACCCCTACCATGGGCAGGGACACCTCCCACTATCCCAGGTTGCTCCAACCTGGCCTTGGACACTTCCAGGGATGGGGCAGCCACAGCTTCTCTGGGCACCCTGTGCCAGGGCCTCCCCACCCTCCTAGGGAAGGATTTCTTCCCAATATCCCATCTAAACCTAGTCTCAGCTTGATGGCACCCACCTTATCCTGTCCCTCCAGGCCCTTGTCCAAAGTCCCTCTCCAGCTCCCTTGGAGCCCCTTTAGGCACTGGAAAGGGCTCTAAGGTCTTCCTGGATCCTTCCCTTCTCCAGCTGAACACTCCCAGCTCTCCCAGCCCTTGGAGCATCTCCATGGCCTCCTCTGGACTCTCTCCAACAACTCCACATCCCCCTGCACTGGGACCCCAGAGCTGGAGGCAGCTCACAGACAATCAAGACCTCAGAAACTGCCCTTCCCAGCTTTTTCCACTCACAGATTTCCAAACTTGTTTGCCCTGGAGCCCTGGAATGCAGAGAGATGGCTCTGCCTGGCCGGGCTTCCAGCCTGCTGCTCCCAACCACGGACACACACCTCAACAACCCTGGAAGTGTTCTGAGGTTTAAACTCGACAAGATTTAACTCACACACCCAGCACAGAGCAGCAAGGCAGGGCTCTGGGCAGGGATTGAGTGGGAGAGTTTGGAAAAGCCTCCTGAGCTCCAAGGCAGAGGCAGCTGGGAGCTCCCACGGCATCAAACACTCGTTGCTCCAGTGAATGACTACGATAACAAGGATCTATTTTTCCTTTCATTTAATCTCTGCCTATTTATGCACCACTGACTGCAAAGGACAGTGAATTAAAGTGCACATGAAAGGCAATCATAGCCCTCAACCACTCTAAAGTCTGTTTGATGAAGAGCTGCTCCACTTTGTCACCAAGCACAGTCGGCTCCATTATCACTCCTTTGTTTGGAATTCCCACCTCCAAAGTCATTAAATACTTCCTTTCTAATGAGAATAGATTGGCTTTGGCCAATAAATTACTGAAAAGCCATCTGCCAAGAAAAAAAATTCAAAGAGCCGACTCCTTTTGACATATTTTTTCCCTCTCTGCTTTGGATTTAGAGAGAAAATACATTTGGAGAAGCCACCAAGGGCAGCTTCGTCCTGGGAAAGTGGGAGCAGAGCACAGGAAAGGCTCCTCTTGGCTTTGACTTCCAAAAGCACTCCATGGTCCACTTGGAACAATTCAGGCAGCAGGGTACGAGCTCCATAGATTGGTGTTGGCCCACATTGCTTTGTTTTCATTAATAAGATTATTTCAGTGAAAACAGCCTCTCTGAAGCTTAATTTTCCTCACAATTGTTAAATAATTCAATACCCATCTTTTCTGTCTCTTTAATGCCTCTGAAAAATCAAAACCCATCATAAATTAAAGGCCAAATCCTGTTTACTGTTTCCTTTTCTAAAGTAACTCTGACATCAATAAGGCTGGTTCTGTGACTTGGGCTCGGATTAAAGGTTTTGTCAGTGTATTTTTTTTTAAAACCAGGAGCCTTTTTTTTTCTATTTAATCAAAATAATTCTCTTATGGAAAGCTTTAAAACACAAATGCAAATGTTTCCAGTGTGGCCAGTGTGGTTTTCTTTATAGAAATGGACTATATTAACATTTTACACCAAAAAATTTTGGCTCCCTTCAGGAAGGAGAATTCGCTGCCTTTCCTGCAATCTCTGTTCTCCTCCTGAAGGGACAAGCCCACAGGCTCAATGTCCCTTGTCCAGTATTTCAAGGCTCCTCAGGAAGAAGCTGGAAGGAGGACCTGGAAGTTTTACTTGGAATAATGTATTCCTTTGGTAAAAACCTGTTGGTTTATAGAATTATAGAATGTGCTGAGCTGGAAGGGCCCCCCAAGGATCCTGGAGTCCAACCCTGAGCCCTGCACAGCCCCATCCCCAAGAGTCCCCCCTGTGCCCAGAGGATCATCCCAGCCCTCCTGGAGCTCTGGCAGCCTTGGGGCTGTGCCCACTGCCCTGGGGAGCCTGGGCAGTGCCCACCCACCCTGTGGGCAAAGCACAACCTGGGGCTGAGCTCCAACCTCCCCCTGCCCTGACACAACTCCAGCCATTCCCTGGCTCCTGGCCCTGGTCCCCCAGAGCAGAGCTCAGTCCCTGCCCCTCCTCTGCCCCTGCCCAGGGACTTGTCCCTGCAATGAGGTCTCTCCCCTCAGGCTCCTCTTCTCCCCCTCAACACCCCCAGTGCCCTCAGCTGCTCCTCACACCTTCCCCTCCAGGCCCTTCCCCACCTCCAGTCCCTCCTTTGGATGATCTCCAACAGCTCAATATCTTTCCCATATTGTGGCCCCCAAACTGCCCCAGGACTGGAGGTGAGGCCACCCCAGGTCACAACAGAGAGGGACAATCCCCTTGTTTTGGTGCAAACAAGCCCCCACTCAAGGCAAGGGGGGGTTCAATGTGCACCAAGGTGCCTGAAGGCTCAGGACCCAAGAGATGGATGTCCCCTGTCCCAGGAGGAGAACATCCTTCTCTTTGACACCTATTTAATACTGAACCCAAATCCTCCTCCATGCTTCCAAAATTTTAGGAAGAAGTTCTTTACAGAGAGAGTGAGTGGCCCCTGGAATGAGCTGCCCAGGGAGGGGGGGAGTCACTGTCCCTGGAGGTGTTTAAGAAGAGACTGGATGTGGCACTGAGTGCCACGGGCTGGGTGACAAGTTGAGCCAAAGGTTGGACTCGATCTCAGAGGTCTTTTCCAACCTAATTAATTCTGTGATTCTGTGTCCTGCTTAAAAAGTGCCCAAACTCAGCTTTTTCAAGGTCACTTGGCCAAACCAACCAGGCATGAGCCCATCCAGGTCCCTCTTTGTGTCTCCAACATTCCAGTGTCTCCAAGGACAACACTGGCCACGACACTCAGAGCCTCCCAAACACTGATCCTCTGCTCCAGAAGCTTTTCTCCAGGTCACAGAAAAATCCCACAGCTTGCAGGGCCCTCTCCAAACCCTGGTGGTTGGTGGGAGCCCTTCCATGATCCAGCAAGGTTTGGATCTTCTGCTGCTGGATGCAGCCAATCCTAAGGAGAGTCTTCCAAAAATACCATGATGTGAGATGAGACAGAGCCCTGACATCCATTGAGCTGGACATCCATGGAGAGCTGGACATCCATGGAGAGCTGGACATCCATGGAGAGCTGGACATCCCATGGGCTGCTCCCAACCAGCTCCAGGAGCTTAAACCTCAGGTGCCCCCTCAGCAGAGGCTTTAGAGTCTTTCAGACAGAGCCATAAATCTGTTCATCTTATAAAACCTGACACCACTGCTGATTGTCAGACACCCTCCTTTTACATTCTGCACTAAATTATGCAACATTAAAAAGAATCAGATGAAGAATTCATCATAAAAAGGCCCAACAGCAGCAATTTGAGCTCCGACACATCCAAGGCTCAGGGCAGGTTTCTCACACCACAGGGAATCTCCATGAAGTTTAAGAGCTTAAAATTAGGACAGTGAGTGAAAGTCACTTTGTGCAGTGAGTTGAGGATCACTTCTCCCCAGTAATAAAACCCCAGAAAGTCAATTTAAAGTTTTTTTTAATATGTGGCCTCAAATCATCACAGAAAAACCCTCATCACTGAAAGGAAAACCCAAACTGAAAAAAAAAACCTGAAGAGGTTCTTTGTCAAAGTACTTTTGAAGCTGGTGAAGCACTTGATAGTTTTAATTTAATTTGGAGATGGATGACAAAGTTATTGAGGTCGATACTGACCTAAATCTTCCCCTTCCTAAAGTCTGAGCCCAAACAAGACTCCTACTACCTAAACACTGATGAAAATAAATCCCTCCATTTCTTCTCTCCAAGGCCAGCGTGGACAGGGCTTGGAGCAGCCTGGGATGGTGGAAGGTGTCCCTGGGGGTGGAATGAGATGAGCTTTAAGGTCCCTTCCCACCCCAACATTCTGGAATTCTATGTTCCTGTGGTTCTTCCCCATGAAAGGTTTGGTAGGTGCTTCTGGAAAGAGCTGCTACCAATGTCCTCTTGTGGGACTGTAATAAATTAAATCCATCCTTGTGCTTCCAACTCCGTGGAGCTCCTGCCTAAGGTCTGGTCACTCCTGGCTGGCACAGAGAGTGAAGGTCTCTGAAAACTTCAAAACAAGGTCCCAGAAGAATCACAGAATGATTTGGGTTGGAAGGAACACCTCCCACTGGAGGTTGCTCCAAGACTTATCCAACCTGGCACTGGACATTTGTGTTGTTCCAGGCTGGACTAAGGTCTGGTCCAAGGTACTTGGAGGCCACAGGGATTTTAGTTGTGGAGGAGACTCAGACTTTGAGGAAGATAAAACATTTGGGTGGTCAACACAGAGCTTTGCTCTCTTTGACCTGCTCAAGGGAAAGGGCTTTAGAGCCTGGGATGGTTATCAGTTCCATCACGTTCTCTTTTATTTTCTATTTCTATTTTTTTTTCCCATTTTTATTTTTATTTCTATCATCTCATCTTTACTTGAGCCATAAAAGAGCTCCATAAATGTTCTGCAGCTCTTGGGACATGGAGACACATCCCATCCCTCCAATCAAACCCATCCCATCCATCCAACCCAACACCTGCCCCAAGTATCTCCTCACACACACCAGGTTAGGTTTTCAAACACAAATTATCATTAGCACCCCACATCTGGTTCCTCCAGAAATCAACTTTCCCCCTCAACTTCCAAAGCAGCTACACCAGAAGAGTGAGAATATTTTCCAACTGGCTTCAGACAGAAACAGGAATTTCCCTGCTAAAGCCAGGAAGGACTAATTGAAAAAATATCCAGTGTTTTCTACAGATGGTTTGAGATTTTTTTCAAACCAAACCAACAGAAACCCAGGGAATAATCCTTGAAATTCTGCCCTTTCCTCACACACCAGTTGCTGGATTCCTCCTGGAAAGGGGGGGATGTGCTGCAGGAATGAGGAGTCCCAGGCATGGAGATCCATTCCATCATTTTCTGTGCCTGCAGAGGTTATTCCAAGAGCTCTTTTGCTCCTGTGGCTATTTCAGGGTTTGTGACAGAGTTTTCAGGCTGTAACAGTTGCCTGAAAGGAGTCTCAGGGATTAGAGTAAAAGAGGAAAGAAACACACGTTTTATTTAATTAAAATGAAGAAAACACCGAGTTTTGGAGGTTTCTGAAAACCATCGTGGCATGATGGCTACAGGAACCCTATGGAAAAACCAAAAGCCAGTGGTTTCTGGAATTCAGAAATAAATTAATGACTGAAACAATGAAATATCACCACAAATCCCTAAGCTTTACCACAAATTCAAAGCACAGCCACAGAGTGGGACACCTCAGAACCACCTGAGGTTTGTGACTGAGGGGACAGTTTATACTGAACACAAGGACTTTCACCAGCCCTAGAATTAAGCACTTTACATGTCACATTCAATCACCTAAACCCTCCCCTCTGTGTTTCCCATCCCAACCTTTCCATCATTTACACCACCAGGCTTTGCTCTTTCAGAAGTCCCTTACAAGCCCAAACTCATGAGCATTTGGGAGGCTGAAATAACATGTAATTGGGTGGGTTAATTCAAATTATTTTCATCTTTAGAAACCCCCCAAACCAACAGCTTTTCTATCCTTTCACAATCCATAACTCTCAGACCCGATTTGCTCCTCACAGTGCTTTTAATACTAATTAAATGAGCTCTTCTCTTCCAACACCAGTAAAGATTAAGTGCCACATAAAACAGCTGCAGCACAGCCCTATCCAAAATCCAATTTACCCTCCCAGCTGGCATCCACACACTGGAGTGCTTGGAAAGAGGCTTCTTGGCATCTCTGGAGTCACCTGAGGTCTCTTCCTTCAGCCTCAACATGTTAGGGGAGGTTGTTCACTAACAGAGCTACTTTTTCCTCTTGGACTCCTCTGCTCTGCCCAGCCAAGTGTGGAAAACACAGACAGAAAGTCAGGAAAGGCATCAGATTGTAAATAATCCATCCCATCTGTCCAGGGAGGTGGTGGAGTCACCAGCCCTGGGAGTGCTCAGGAAAGGGGTGGATGTGACATCTCACAATGTGGTTTATTGGCCATGGGGGTACTCGGTCCAGCTGGGATCTGATGGTCTTGGAGGGCTTTTCCAACCTTAATAATTCCATGGTTTAGTGGGCACAGGGGTACTCAGTCAAAGGACTTGATGATCTTGGAGAGCTTTTCCAACCTGAATGATTCCATGGTTTACTGGCCATGGGGATACTCAGTCCAGGGTGGGACTTGATGATCTTGGAGGGCTTTTCCAACTTTAATGATTCTATGTTTTATTGAGTAGGGGTTTATGGAGTTTACATGGATGAAAGAGACATTATACAGTTGATGGGAAGGAAACCACGGGAATAATAAAACAAAGAATAGCTTTGTCATCCTGAAGCAGGAAAAAGATGTTGAAACAGTATATGACCTTGGAAAAAGGAACTAAGAAACCTTAGGAGAACCCAGTCAAAAAAGTTTGTAATTTGCTTTTTGTACAACGCTTTTATTGGCTAAGAGCAAATATACACTGACAGCTTGGCAGTCCTTGACCTGCCTTTGGAGGCTGTGTCTCAATAAACCACAGGGTTTATTGGGTGGGTTGGTCAAAGGTTGGATTTGATCATCTTGGAGATCTTTTCCAACCTTAATGACTCCATGATTTCAGTCACAGAGGGGTCACAGCACTGGTGATGGACTCGACCAGGTTTCAGAACAAGTAGAAAAGTATCACCACCCCAATTTCAAAGCTCAGTCAAGTGTCCCTCATCCCAAGGCTGCTCAAGATGCTCTCCCTGCTCTCTTGGCTTCCTGAAGAGACACAGATGCAGGATTTCATTGTTTCCCTGGATCAGGCCTCTGGAGCCCCCAGTATGTCACATTTGGGATTATAACTCCGGAATCTGCAGCTGAAGCACAAAAAGCACATGAAGCTGGAAATCTTCCAGCTGGAAAGATTTTTAATATGCTGGAAATCAGCACTTTCTCCAAAGCAGCTTTTTGCCCAAACTTGCTGCAGCAGGAACCACCCAGGTGGGGCAGGAGGAAGTGCTGGCACTGGGGTTTGCACCCAAGGAGCCCCAAAACCCCTCGTGTTCTGTCAGGTGGGAAACAAATCATTCCTGGAGAAGCTGAGAAGGTGGATCCCACCCTGAGATACCCCAAGACAAAGTCATCAATCTGCAATTTCACAGGTCCATGGGGTGGCTCTTGGGGATGGGGCTGTGCAGGGCTGAGGGTTGGACTCCAGGATCCTTGAGGATCCCTCCCAACTCAGCAGATCCTGGGATTCTCTGACCTTCTTTAGACTTCCCACAGGACACTGAAAGCTTCAGCTGTGTTCCATTTTTTGTGGACTCACAGGTTTTCTGGACTCTTGGCAAACTCTGATCAATTTATATAATTAACAACAAAGGTCTGGATAAATCCTGGCTCCATCTCCTGCAGCAAAGCCCATCCAGACACTAATTCAAGCACAGATTCATTCCCACACACTCCCCAGCACCATCTGAACTGGGAAATCCAAACAGCTTTGCAAGAGCTCAGGCTGAGGAAGATCAGGATCCATGTGCTGACCATTCCAAATGTCATTTACTGTCCTGGGAGAACTAATTTAGACATGAACCATTACACTGGAATCACAATTTTATCTCCTGGACAGAGGTAGGCAAAGAGCCTGGCAAGGAAAGTCTGGCTGTGAAATCATGCCCAACTAGTGCTGAGATTGAGGCATCTTTGGGGATCAGGATTTTAAATGTTAATGGGAAAAAAAATCCAAAAGAAGATGTATTACAGACTGCAGGTATTACACCAGCATCCCTCCCAGGCACTAAGAGAGGCTATTTCTTGTAGGGAAGTTATTGGATAAAGCTGGAGCCTGGAGCCAGTTTGAGGCTGGGCCATATTTTAGATGGGTTTCATGCCATCAGCTTCCTTTGCCTGGATATATAATTATATCCTGTGAATTATCCATGAGAGAAAATTGCCTCCAAACATATTCACCCTCTGTCTGTCTGCAGTCCCTGCCACCACAGATTTGGGCACTCCTGGGCTCTTACAGCTCCTCTCATGGACAGTGGAACTTCCCTTGGGGCTCCCACAATGCCCAGGCAGCAAGAGAGTGAAGCCAAAAATAAGGAATAACCTGCTTTACTTCACTCCCACTCCTTTCTCCTGCAACATCTCTAAAAAACTAATGTACCTCCACATCCTATAATTTCCAAATTTCCTCTAATCCCATGCATAATTACATGGAGCACTGCACTGGTATCCTTTCCATGCAAATACTGCTATAAAGTGCAGAGTTTTCCTTGCATTATATGCCAAAGAAATAACTGTAGTCATTTATTCTGGCCCCTACGTGGTTCCACAGGGTAATGCAATGAGACAGCATTTTTCATGAGCTTTTTGTTGTGGACACCACCCATTTATCTCTCTCATAATCCTCCCCCCAGTGAATGTTAACCATGTTATTTTAGTCACTTGTTTAATCATTTCACATGGCTGGGAGGTGACTGGATTGCTCAGAACAGCCCGTTCCTGGAGGCAGCTCCTTCCCCCTCCACTGATTCCCTGTGGCCTCGAGCAGCAGCATCCACATCACAGATGCCTTTGGATATCCAAAGTCCACATGGATATCACGATGTTCAGCCTTGTTGGTGCCAGTCAAGTGTCTCCACAACCCTTCTCTGATCTCGAATTCCTGGTGTTCAACTCAGCAGGGAAACCCTCGGGATTACGAGGCTGTAGATGGGGATGATGGAGCATCACCTGCCCCAAGGTTGTCTCCAAAAAGGGAGGTAGTGGGTGCAGAAAGGTTGTAGGAACTCCAGAGAAGTGTGAGAAACCTCTCACACCTCCCAGCTCCTCCTGAGCAGTAACTGTTTATAACCTGCTTAAATGCAGAGATGTGATGCTCAATGTCCTGATGATGTTTTTAGCACCATAAAGAGATTTTTTTTTTAAATAAAGCAACCAGAACAACCCAATATGACATCCTGCCCAACAGGAGACACTCCCACAGCAGACCCTTCACTTACACCAGCAGCAGATAAAACCCTTAGGCAGCACTTGGTCAAGGCTTACAATTCCTGCTGGATCTCAGCTCTGAGCCAAGGAAAATAAGTGTGTTGGAAGATCTGTAAGTGTCCAACATCTGTGTGAGTCCATTTACACTCCTGGCTCAAAGGGCACCTGCTTCATGTCTGGGGATCCTGAGGCAAAGCCACATCCTAAAGAACCAACATCCTCCTTGGATTAAGTACTGACTCTCCCACTCCATCTCTCCATGATCTTCAGCTCCCCCAGCCCTTCTCCTCCTCCCATCTGAGCACTGGTCTGTCCCTTCAAACACCAAATTCCACAAACCAGCATTGTCCCTCCCTGTCTGGCTCTGCCACAGCTTGTCCTCAACCTCTTCCCAAAGCACCAGGAAACCCAAAATTCAAACCAGTCGGAGGCCAAGGGAACAGAAGGTCAGGGCAGATATTTAAATGTCACATGGGGGGGGGGCAGTTTCCCCAAGGCACCTTGACACCAGGTTTTGGTGTCACAGTCACAGGGGCCATTCCAGCTGCCAAAGCCTTCCTGTATCTCCTGACCTTACACCACTTCAGCTCTTCCCTCCAGGCTTTGCTTGATTTTTACATCCACTGGCTGAGAAAGGTTTCTCCCAGCAGAGATGATCCACTTTTATGGTCCTGCACAGGCAGGAGCTGCCACCACCACACCACTCACAGCCCCCCTGCAAAGGCTTTTGGATTCCTCAGCTTCACCTTCTCCATTTCCCAGCCTTCCACCTCCTCCTTTAACAAGGCCAGCAGCTTGTATTTGCTTAAAACAACTGTTTATTTGTCAAAGACTTGATTCCTGTCCAGAAAAAACTGTCAATCCCTCCCCTGATGGCCGAATATGCTGTCTGGGATATGGGAGCCAAAGGAATAACAAGAAGTCTCTGTCCAAGTGGGAGTAATTTCAGCTTCCAGGGATTATGTCACTGACCAAAGCACAGATATTTTGGTTCAGGATTCCACTCAGGTGGGGATTTGCACAGATGTCTGAGGACAAACTTTCTCCACACAATCCAAGTCAGAATCCAGGTGGATCTTCTCCACCTGGCCAGAAACCACTCCCGATCCCAGCATCATTCCTGGTATTTAGGGGCTGTCCAGGGAAAACCACTGCACACAGAGCAGCCCCCACCTCCCACTCACACCAGCCTTTTCCCTCCCATCCTGCTTTTCTTTTGTCCCAACAGGCTCATCCCACCCCTGCAGCCTGGCAGGGCTGGAGCCCATTTCAAGTGTTAGAACAACCCAAGACACATTTTTCCAAAGTTTGCCCTGAGAGGAGAAGGACTTTCCATTCAAGAAAACACAGAGCTGCAATTCATGAACCCACACTCAGCCCATCACACAGGAATAATCACCTCATTCCTTAGGATTTGCACAAACTTAACACTGTAATTAAGGCAAAGCCACTTGGTCATATGCAGTTAAACACGAGACTGTACAAACCTACACAGTTCTTACACTTTCCCAGTGGTGTTGCCAATTAACAGCCCTTTCCAAACCCCTTCACCCTTCCAAACCCTTCCTGGCTTGTGTCACAGCCCCTCGGGGTTTCCAGGGGTTGTGACACTCTCCCAACCCCACCTGGCTTCCTGCCTTCATCTTCCTGCATTTCACAGAATCCTGGAATGCTCTGGATTGGAAGGGACCTTAATGATCATCTCATCCCACCCCTGCCATGGGCAGGGACACCTCCCACTATCCCATGTTGCTCCAACCTGGCCTTGGACACTTCCAGGGATGGGGCAGCCACAGCTTCTCTGGGAATTCCATTCCAGCCCCTCCCCACCCTCCCAGCCAAGAATTCCTTCCCAAAATCCCATCTCACACCGGGAAACCATTCCCTGTGTCCTGTCCCTCCATCCCTTGTCCCAAGTCCCTCTCCAGCTCTTCTGGAGCCCCTTTAGGCTCTGGAAGGGGCTCCAAGCTCTCCCTGGATCCTTCTCTTCTCCAGGTGAACACCCCCAGCTCTCCCAGCCTGGCTCCAGAGCAGAGTCACCCCACCCTTGGAGCATTTTTTTCCTAATATCCCACCTACCATTCCCTCCATCACCTTGAAATCATCCCAGTCACTCCAGACTGTTGCCCAAGTCCCTCCCCACTTTCTTGGAGGTTCTCCAAGATCCCGAGTCTCCTCCTTGCTGACGGCCAGGGAGCTCCAGGACGTACCTGATGGGCAGGGAGGGGTCCCCAGCATCCCACCAGTCCTTGGGGGGGCTGATGTACATGCACCACAGCTCCCAGCTGTAGCCATGGGCAGAGTTCTCGTAGCGCTGCACCTCGAACGTGTCCTGCTTGATGTTGTCTATGGAGGGAAGAATGACCCTCTTCCGGTTTTCCTGGATTCGGGAAAGCACCGGCTCAGCCCTGAGTGGGAAAAAGAAGCAAAGCATAGGAGGAGAGGGTGAATTCCTGAAATAATTTCCAGCTGGACATTGTGGCTTCTGTACAATTTTTTGGCAATATCCCAGCTAAGCCTGCCCTGCCATTCCCCCTTGTCCTGTCACTCCAGGCCCTTGTCACATCCCTTTCCAGCTCCCTTGGAGGCTCCCTTTGGTACTGGAAGGTGCTCTACAGCCTCCTCAGAGCCTTCTCTTCTCCAGTCTCACTCCAGCTCTCTCTGCCCTCAGAGCAGAGGTGCTCCAGCCCTCAGAGCATCTTCATGCTCTTCATCTCAACCCACTCCAACAGGTCTGTGTCTCCCTTGTGTTGGATGAAATCATGATCCACAGCCTGGCAAGCCTGGTTGGAACCTTCCCTTCTCCAAAGCTTTGTTTAAACCATGCTTGAACTAGGCCAGACTTCCCCCAAATCCAAAAAAAGAACATTTTGCTGGGCAGAACAGGGGAAACTCTTGAAAGCAAGACTATCTGAAGGGTCTTTTTTTCCCTTTGGGATACAGTTTGAGGACTCTATAGATACAAAATTCCTCTCTGGCACATTCCAATATATTCATAAGGCAGTTGTGCTCAGCCTCATCTCTGCACCTCAAGAGCCCAAGACTGCCCTGGGTTGAGAGTGAGCCAAGGCCACCCTGCAGAAATGCTGCCTCTCTATCCCTAAAAAGATGCTTCAGAACCTCGGTAGATGCTCAGGAGCTTCCACAGTAGATCAATAAAATCAGGTGTGAGGACCTGGAGAGAGGAATGTTCAGTTGGGAACACAGATATCAACCCAAGAAACAGCTTTCAAGGACCCCCTTCAGCTGCATTGTTGTTACAGAGGCATCAATAACTGGGCAGAACTCCTGGTTCTTCCACCCCCACTTTTCTAAACATGGATCATTTACTTTTCACACTTAGTTAAAGTTAAAAAAAAAATCCCACTCAGGCTCCTGTCATGATACAGATTCAAGTTTAAGCCAGTTGAGCTCAAATGGTTTGAATGTCTCTAAAAAAAATCTTTATGAAACACCTTCTCCTGCACCTCTGCACTTATTCCCAGCAGCAGAGAAACAAATCAATCCAAACCATCTGAGCCTTCCCACTGGAATTCAGCTGCAAAGGGCATGGAAGTGGGAAATGCTCTCTCCTTCACTCCCTTGTTGATTGGGCTTTTTTAAACTTACAGAAATTACTTAGGGTTAAAAGAATGGGAAATCATCCAGAAACATAGAAACAGAGAGCAAGGGAAGTGCCCACATAAGGAGGGAATAGAAAAGGATTGGAGGAAACAAGGACAAGGAAAAGTTTCACAGAATCTCAGAATATCCTGAGTTGGAAGAGATCCACGAGGATCCTGGAGTCCAACCTTCTCCTCAGGAGTCCCCCCTGTGCCCAGAGGATCATCCCAGCCCTCCTGGAGCTCGGGCAGCCTTGGGGCTGTGCCCACTGCCCTGGGGAGCCTGGGCAGGGCCCACCAACCCCGTGGGCAAAGCACAACCTGGGGCTGAGCTCCAACCTCCCCCTGCCCTGGCACAACTCCAGCCATTCCCTGTCTTTGTTTTCCTTGCATCATTCCTCTCAGTGCCCATTCAACCCAGAAGGAACACAGGACTGGCAACTCAATGGACCTGTCATCCAGCAGGACACATCCCTGCAATAACCAATCCCTCGGTTAACTCCTCTAACCAAGATCTCGAGGTTGAGCACCTACCAGCCAGCAGTGAACTCCACATGAGCATCAAAAAATCCCGTGATCTGGCCAGTGGCAGCTTTCCAGCCCTCAATCCGAGCTCGGATCAGTCCTTCCCTCTTCTGGTTGCGCACGACCTTCACCAGCCCCGGGTAGCGCTTGTTGACGTACTCTTCCAACGGCGCCTTCAGCTCCTCTGTGGAACAAGTGCCAGAGATCCCATTGGAAAAGTGCAACAACTATCACCT
This sequence comes from Calyptomena viridis, assembly GCA_013390005.1. NCBI lineage: Eukaryota > Metazoa > Chordata > Aves > Passeriformes > Eurylaimidae > Calyptomena > Calyptomena viridis. The sequence continues at coordinate 116,315 of WEIV01005268.1, forward strand.
AAAATCAACCCACTTTACTGATGGATGCAGCAGAATTTGTTGGAGACACCAGTGGGAGGGAGAGAATCATTTGGGGTCAATCAACGGGGATTTGCGAAAGGTCCCACGGACGGAGCACGACCCACACAGAAGAGATGTGAGGTTGCCAGGAATGTTGTTGTTGGATGAGTGAGGAGCCCATGGGCCACTTTAGAGGGAAGGGGCAGTGAGAGGACATTGAAATTCCTTTGTCATATTCAGGTATCACCCCAGTGAAAGACAAGGATAGAGAGAGTCACTCGTGGGTACCAAATGCTCTGAGCTTGTGCTGGAGGTTTTAGCAGAATGCACTGCTGGAGTCACAGAATCCCAAAATATGCTGGGTTGGAAGGGCCCCCAAGGATCCTGGAGTCCAACCCTGAGCCCTGCACAGCCCCATCCCCAAGAGTCCCCCCTGTGCCCAGAGGATCATCCCAGCCCTCCTGGAGCTCTGGCAGCCTTGGGGCTGTGCCCACTGCCCTGGGGAGCCTGGGCAGTGCCCACCCACCCTGTGGGCAAAGCACAACCTGGGGCTGAGCTCCAACCTCCCCCTGCCCTGACACAACTCCAGCCATTCCCTGGCTCCTGGCCCTGGTCCCCCAGAGCAGAGCTCAGGCCCTGCCCCTCCTCTGCCCCTGCCCAGGGACTTGGCCCTGCAATGAGGTCTCTCTCCCCTCAGGCTCCTCTTCTCCCCCTCAACACACCCAGTGCCCTCAGCTGCTCCTCACCCCTTCCCCTCCAGGCCCTTCCCCATCTCTGTGTCCCTCCTTTGGATGCTCTCCAACAGCTCAATATCTTTCTCAGAAATGCTGCAAAACCCATCTGAAGTGACTCCAAGTACATCAAAACCATGGATGAGTTTTCCTGCCCTTTTCACTCAGTCTCACTACTCCACTCCTGGCATTTGCTGTTTGTTTTCCAGGCTTTGCCACTAGAAAAGTTGAAACTCCCCCTGCTTTTTGATGAGATGTTTGGCTTTGTTCAGAAGATCCTCAGACCACAAATCTTCTGTTCACTGGAAACTGCAGGTCATTTACTCTGTTGTCCAAGGCTTTGTGTAACTGTGGCTGAGAACCTTCTGGATCTGCCAGCCTGGAGTCACCACCAGCATCAAAATTGCTGATAGTACAAGGGAAGGGGATAAAAGACACACAGGACTTTGAAGGTGGAGCACATGGAAGGTTTCAATAAGGAGTAAGAAGGTAAAACATGACTATGTTTTTTAACACTTTGGAAAAGTGCCAGTGTTTGGTCCTTTCAGAGCCTGTTGCATCAGTTAAATGCACAAAGGTTTGCAGGGCAGAGCAACTCTAAAAGCTCAGCAATGCCACTGTGCCCCAACATTGACCCTTAACACCATGAAAGCAGTTCCTGAGAATGTCTTTTATCCCTGTGAAGCTTCAGGACAGCAGAAAATTAAGATATGATCCATGACCTCAAATTACAGTGTACTACCCTTCACACATTCTCACTCCAGAACAAAAACAAACAGAAAAAAAATTAAAAAGTCACCATTAACATCATCCACATGGTAAAATACTTGAGACATTCGAGCACATGTGGGTTCCTACATGGAGGAAACACGGCAATGGAGAGCATGAGAGAAAACAGCAAGTCCCATCTGCTTTGAAATCATCAAAGGAAAAGGATTATCTGTTCCCTTCCTTCCACGCCTCCTTCCAAGCACAGAAAATGTGCTTTCTTCAGCCTGCCTTTGTGGGATGGCTCCCCTGATTCTCTAATTCCCCAAAGTCCCCTTTGTCTTTTATGCTGAAGTGGGAATAAAAAGAATAAAGCAAATGAGCCCCTTCCTCAATTCAAAGCATCTGCATCACACACATCCATAACTCAGCAACTTCCATTTGGTGCTGAGCCACTCAGAGAGGAAAACAGCATTTTATGGAGACAACAACTCTCCTGAACGGTTTTAAGGAGACAGAGACATGGATTTTTTGGACAGATGAAATCCCACAAGCACAGCACTGGCACCTCAGGTGGCTTTGTCAGCAGGGAAGTCATTAATGCAGCACAGCACTGCACCACAGGCTGAACAATTAAAACACGTGAAGAATTAAAACAAGTGAAGAATTAAAACAACTTTCACAGTCGAGTTTCAATCTCAACTGAATGAAAACAAGAAAAATCCTCTTGTGAGTTGTTTGAGCAGCTCAAAGGAGGGCAGGGCTCCAGTGCAACAGGGAAGAGCTGGAATATCACCTCTCACAGGCAGCAAAGGGTCAAACCTGAGAGGCTCCCACCCCTCCCAGGCTCTTGAGAGAGTCCCCAGGAGCCACAGCCGTGCCCTGCTCCTCTCTGAGGGATGGCAGCAGGGGAAGGATGATCTGCTCAGAGCACGGGGGCCAGTCCAGCTCACCCAGTTTGCTGTGAGACAGCCCGAGGTGACCATGCAGAGCCCATCAGATGCTCCTGACTGTCCCCATTCCAAGGCCACCCCTGGTCATTAGCAGAGGGCAGAGTGCCCCTCTCCTGCCCACTGTAGCCATCCCTCATGGGCTGCTTCCCAAGTGGAGAAACACTCCAGAGAGACCCACCCGTGGGAAATGCGCTTTCCAGGCCCTCTCTCCACCAAGGGTTTCCTGTACAAGTTCACATGGATCTCCAGGCTTTGCTCCCTGCCTTCCCCCAGACTTTTGGGGGACAACTCACTCTTCCTGTGGACCTGGGCAAGCCCTGACAGAGGGGATGGCTGCACCTCGTCCTTCTGGGCTGTTCTGCAGCTCTGTGGGAGGAGGGGACAGAGCACAGAACTATTCCAGCATTATGAGATACATGGGGAGGGCTTTGTGTTTCATGTCCCTGCACANGTTGGAAGGGCCCCCAAGGATCCTGGAGTCCAACCCTGAGCCCTGCACAGCCCCATCCCCAAGAGTCCCCCCTGTGCCCAGAGGATCATCCCAGCCCTCCTGGAGCTCTGGCAGCCTTGGGGCTGTGCCCACTGCCCTGGGGAGCCTGGGCAGTGCCCACCCACCCTGTGGGCAAAGCACAACCTGGGGCTGAGCTCCAACCTCCCCCTGCCCTGACACAACTCCAGCCATTCCCTGGCTCCTGGCCCTGGTCCCCCAGAGCAGAGCTCAGTCCCTGCCCCTCCTCTGCCCCTGCCCAGGGACTTGGCCCTGCAATGAGGTCTCTCCCCTCAGGCTCCTCTTCTCCCCCTCAACACCCCCAGTGCCCTCAGCTGCTCCTCACACCTTCCCCTCCAGGCCCTTCCCCATCTCTGTGTCCCTCCTTTGGATGCTCTCCAACAGCTCAATATCTTTCTCAGAAATGCTGCAAAACCCATCTGAAGTGACTCCAAGTACATCAAAACCATGGATGAGTTTTCCTGCCCTTTTCACTCAGTCTCACTACTCCACTCCTGGCATTTGCTGTTTGTTTTCCAGGCTTTGCCACTAGAAAAGTTGAAACTCCCCCTGCTTTTTGATGAGATGTTTGGCTTTGTTCAGAAGATCCTCAGACCACAAATCTTCTGTTCACTGGAAACTGCAGGTCATTTACTCTGTTGTCCAAGGCTTTGTGTAACTGTGGCTGAGAACCTTCTGGATCTGCCAGCCTGGAGTCACCACCAGCATCAAAATTGCTGATAGTACAAGGGAAGGGGATAAAAGACACACAGGACTTTGAAGGTGGAGCACATGGAAGGTTTCAATAAGGAGTAAGAAGGTAAAACATGACTATGTTTTTTAACACTTTGGAAAAGTGCCAGTGTTTGGTCCTTTCAGAGCCTGTTGCATCAGTTAAATGCACAAAGGTTTGCAGGGCAGAGCAACTCTAAAAGCTCAGCAATGCCACTGTGCCCCAACATTGACCCTTAACACCATGAAAGCAGTTCCTGAGAATGTCTTTTATCTCTGTGAAGCTTCAGGACAGCAGAAAATTAAGATATGATCCATGACCTCAAATTACAGTGTACTACCCTTCACACATTCTCACTCCAGAACAAAAACAAACAGAAAAAAAATTAAAAAGTCACCATTAACATCATCCACATGGTAAAATACTTGAGACATTCGAGCACATGTGGGTTCCTACATGGAGGAAACACGGCAATGGAGAGCATGAGAGAAAACAGCAAGTCCCATCTGCTTTGAAATCATCAAAGGAAAAGGATTATCTGTTCCCTTCCTTCCACGCCTCCTTCCAAGCACAGAAAATGTGCTTTCTTCAGCCTGCCTTTGTGGGATGGCTCCCCTGATTCTCTAATTCCCCAAAGTCCCCTTTGTCTTTTATGCTGAAGTGGGAATAAAAAGAATAAAGCAAATGAGCCCCTTCCTCAATTCAAAGCATCTGCATCACACACATCCATAACTCAGCAACTTCCATTTGGTGCTGAGCCACTCAGAGAGGAAAACAGCATTTTATGGAGACAACAACTCTCCTGAATGGTTTTAAGGAGACAGAGACATGGATTTTTTGGACAGATGAAATCCCACAAGCACAGCACTGGCACCTCAGGTGGCTTTGTCAGCAGGGAAGTCATTAATGCAGCACAGCACTGCACCACAGGCTGAACAATTAAAACACGTGAAGAATTAAAACAAGTGAAGAATTAAAACAACTTTCGCAGTCGAGTTTCAATCTCAACTGAATGAAAACAAGAAAAATCCTCTTGTGAGTTGTTTGAGCAGCTCAAAGGAGGGCAGGGCTCCAGTGCAACAGGGAAGAGCTGGAATATCACCTCTCACAGGCAGCAAAGGGTCAAACCTGAGAGGCTCCCACACCTCCCAGGCTCTTCAGAGAGTCCCCAGGAGCCACAGCCGTGCCCTGCTCCTCTCCGAGGGATGGTGGATGGCAGCAGGGGAAGGATGATCTGCTCAGAGCACGGGGGCCAGTCCAGCTCACCCAGTTTGCTGTGAGACAGCCCGAGGTGACCATGCAGAGCCCATCAGATGCTCCTGACTGTCCCCATTCCAAGGCCACCCCTGGTCATTAGCAGAGGGCAGAGTGCCCCTCTCCTGCCCACTGCAGCCATCCCTCATGGGCTGCTTCCCAAGTGGAGAAACACTCCAGAGAGACCCACCCGTGGGAAATGCGCTTTCCAGGCCCTCTCTCCACCAAGGGTTTCCTGTACAAGTTCACATGGATCTCCAGGCTTTGCTCCCTGCCTTCCCCCAGCCTTTTGGGGGACAACTCACTCTTCCTGTGGACCTGGGCAAGCCCTGACAGAGGGGATGGCTGCACCTCGTCCTTCTGGGCTGTTCTGCAGCTCTGTGGGAGGAGGGGACAGAGCACAGAACTATTCCAGCATTATGAGATATATGGGGTGGGCTTTGTGTTTCATGTCCCTGCACAGCCAGAAGTGCAGGTGTGGAAAAGCCAGTATTAGGTAACAAAAGTGAAATGCCAGTCTCTGGGAATCCCAGAGTGGTTTGGGTTGGGAGAGACCTTAAAGCTCATCCTGTTCCACCCCATTCCATGAGCAGGGACACCTTCCACTATCCCAGGTTGCTCCAAGCCCCATCCAAGCCTTGGACAGTTAAATTCTCTGCAAAACTCCTGTTCAAGTATGTAGTGAGCCTTGGCCCAGGTGCCCCCTCACCAAAAAGCAGGACTGCTGTGGCTGTGTCAAAAAGCACCAGTGGAACCCCCAGTGCCTGCAGAGCTCCTCTGGTCCCACCTCCCGTGGGATCAGCCCTGCTCAGATCCCTCCACATGAACTCCAGAGGGCTGGAAACCATAACTCCTAAATCTGCAGAGCTCTGCATTCAGGTCAGTGTCAGCAGAGCTGTTCATCTCCCACATGAGCTCAGGAAAAGTCTCCTCTCCAGCTGATGGATCCTCACAGGCTCAGAGTGGGGCTTCCACCCTTCAGCTCCAGCTGAAAGTGACAACACCCACGAGACACTGAGCTGATGATAATGTTTGCATCATAATCAGCCCAGTGTTCAAAAACTGGAGCTCTGGATGCAAAGTAAAGACAAAGAAAGTCAGGAGCCAAGTTGGGAGCAGGGCAGTGGCCCCTCAGCTCCTCTCCATCCTCCCTAAGGAAAGGGCCTCTCCCTTGGGCCGTGCTCTCCTGAGGGATCAACAGGGGCTACTCCACCAGGAATTCCATCCAAACTAAGCACTGCCATGGAATCTGGAGACTCCTTTCTCTTCTGTACCCCGTGGAACATTCCCACACACACTCACACCTCCTTGGCTGACTGGACCATCCAGCAGAGCCCACCCACACCACTGCTGTTTATTTAGGGTGCAATCTGTGACTCCTGGGAAGGTTTGCAGAGAGAAACTCCCCTGCCAACAGCAGCAGGTTCAATGTCAATTCTGCCTTTTGTTCTCCACCTGCCCATATTGATCTTCCCTGAAGGACAAGTCCAAGGAACTCGTACCCAACAGAGCTGTTGCTCTATTAAAAACCCATCTGCCAGTTGCAATGACTTGTATTGCTTATTGCAAACTCTTCTATCACCTGCATGAGCTTCCTGGGAAATGGGTCTGCCAGAGAAACTGAACCACCTGATGCCACTGCAAATCACCTCTCCATCAGCCCAGGAACATCCACTGCTCCTCCACACAAATCCTGCCCCAACCAAACCCTGTTGGACCCCCCCGGAACTGAACTGAACTTTGCCACACAAAGGATGGAGCAAAGACCAAGGGCATTGGAGAAGCTCAAGGAACCACCAAGATCAGAAAATTCCTTACACAGCAATGCCCAGATGGTCCTTGGGAATGGACCACTCCTCCCCTCCACCCCTAAAGAAAACAGGTTGTGTTTGCCAGGCTCAGCTGGGTGGGAAAAATCTACAGAGGCCAAGGCTGATACCAGAACCACTGAAGGCTGGGGGACACAGAAGGCAGGGCTGGGAATGCTCCAGTGCCAGGGAGACAACAACCCCCCCTCGTCCCATGTTGTCACCTGCCTGAGACACTAAAGCCACCCCAGGTGGGATTTCTGCTGCAGGGACTCACTAAAGCAGCTCCTTCAATAATAAATAAAGTAACAACAATTTTTGCAAGGAGACTCAAACCCAAGTGAGTCTCTGAGGGTTTTTACCTGCAGCTGTACAGGAGGAAACTGAAAGGGGGAGCAGGTGAATAAATCACTTCTCACAGAAGGCAAAGCTGGTCCCACTTGGTGCATTCCACAGAATCCCAGGATGTGCTGAGCTGGAAGGGCCCCCAAGGATCCTGGAGTCCAACCCTGAGCCCTGCACAGCCCCATCCCCAAGAGTCCCCCCTGTGCCCAGAGGATCATCCCAGCCCTCCTGGAGCTCTGGCAGCCTTGGGGCTGTGCCCACTGCCCTGGGGAGCCTGGGCAGTGCCCACCCACCCTGTGGGCAAAGCACAACCTGGGGCTGAGCTCCAACCTCCCCCTGCCCTGACACAACTCCAGCCATTCCCTGGGGTCAACCCTCTGCTTCATTTGGTTCAGTGAAACCCAAACAGAATTCCAGAACATCCTGAGCTGGAAGGGACCCACGAGGACCATCAAGTCCAAGCCCTGCCTGCACAGGACACCCCAAAAAGTTCAGGTTTGCTGCTCTCCCCCATGCCCTGGGAGCCCTGAGAGCCTCAGGCCTGACCAGCAGTGGGACAGCACCAGCTCAGCTCCAATTACTTGTGTTCGGTGGATAATTCAGCACTTGGGCTGGACCAGCGCCTGGGAAAGGCTGGGATGTGACTCAGCTCCTTGCAATTCTCCCTGTGAACACACAAACACCCAGAGGCAGCTCCTGGGGGAGGGAGAGCACACGAACCACTGTTGAAATGAGCTGCAAAACACGAAAGTGATACATCAAGTCCCAGCTAATATGTTACACCGAGTTAAATTACCACCCATAGCAGGTCTCCAGCTCCTCTAAGCAGCCTTTCATCCAAAGGGTTTCTTTTATACCCAGAGGTTTGCTTTTCAAAGAGATATTATCCCAGATTAAAAGCACTAAAAAACAGACAACACCAAAAAAAAAACCCCAAACCAGGTGATGATTAAGCAACAGACTGAGACAAAGTGTGCAGCTGGGAGATAACACAGCATTTCAGGGCCACGGTGCTGCATCCCTCCAACAACCCAGGGAACACCTTATCACTCCCAAACACAACCTGCACACTGGCTTTGTAATTACACCCCTGCAACAAGCACAAACAAAAGCAGCCTCCAAAAAAAGGCTTTAGGAAATCTAATGTGCAGCTCAAGGGAGAAGGGGGTTCACACTACAACTCCCCGAGCTTCCTCCTTCGAGGAGGGATTTATTTCCCCCCCCTGTTCCAACACAATGGCATTTTTTATCTCTTTGCAGCTCAGACATGAAGCACCAGAATGCCCGTGTTCATTAACGTGAATCTCTCATTGCACACGGTGTGTCGTGCAGTGGGTGTTGTACACACACTCTACAACAAAGCTGACAGCAAGAAGTGGCTAATGAGTCTTCAGAAGCATTTGTTCCAGCCTGAAAACTACACAGCAGCTTTTGCTCATCTACCTGAAGGGCACAGAGCAACCAGGTGGCTCTTACCCTCCCCATGGGGGTAACTCTAAAACTTGAAGTTGACTTGGAAATCTCAGGTGTCTTTTAAAATGTGGGGTTTTGTTCTTCAGTTGTCCAGATATGTTGTGGTTGCTCTTCACATCCTGGTGAAACCTAAACACAGAAACCCCCCAGCCATGGATTTTCCCGAGGCTTGAAGAATTTTCCCAGAAGCTGCTTCTGGTAACCAGGATACAACACAGCTCCTGGGTTTGAGCCACTGCTCTCTGAAGTCTTCTCAGGTCTCAGTCTTCTCTCAGGTGCACAGAGCTGAGCCTCCAAAGGCCCTTCCCATAGAAATTGTCCCTCCAACACCCACAGCTGCTCCCAAAGAAGCTGAAGTAATTCCTTCTGTTCCATCACAGCCTCCAAAGCCAAACCCACACAGCCCCATCCTCAGCTCAGTGGCAGTGCCTGATCCTCCAGGATTCATCTCTAAATCTTAGAGCTCAGGAGAAACTCTATTCCTGTAATTATTTTCCTGTAGAAGCCAAATCTATTTATTAGGAGGACTTTGTTTGTAATACCCAAAGCATCAACTCCACGATGCTGCTACTGCTGCTCACAATTATTGCCTCCCATTAGTGGGAACTATATGACAATGTTATTGCCATTAATAATTCTTTGCTGTCATTGAAGCTCCTTGATGATGCTGAGAGTGAACACAGGAGTCCCAGAGACATGTTCTGGTTTGTATCATTCCTTTTACACGAGAAAAGTAGATTATTACACGCTTGGGAGGAGCTCTTCATAAACATCTGCCAAGTTACCTCATTATCTTCCTTCAAATCCCTCCTTCAAAACCTCATTTGTCATGATGGCTGCAAAGGCTGCCCAGCAGAGCAGTGGCACCATTAACTAACCCCATCACCTTGGATTCCAGCCCAGTGTTTCCAAGGACAGAACCACTTGGTGTTGTACATCCCTGGCCCATCACCAGGGATGCTCATGATCCTCAGGGAATCTCCTGGGGGGATGCAGCAGGTTATGTTGATTGTGCAAGGAAATTGGGATTTTCCCACCTCCTGCCCACGATTTGTCCATCAACTCGGGTCACCTCCCTGCATCTCCCTGCCTGGCTCAGGGGTGTCCCAGGACACTCCAGCCCAACCCTGGAGGTGGCCGAGGCTGGATGGGGCTCTGAGCACCCTGGGAGAGAGGAAGGTGTCCCTGCCCAAGGCAGGGGATGGAATGTGATGACCTTTAAGGTCCCTTCCAACCCCAACCGTGCTGAGATTCCAGGAAATCCCAGAGCTGGAAGTGTTTTGGTCACTCCTTTGCCTGCCCTGCCCACAGGCACCAGCACCCAGCCCCAGAACAGGGTCCCAGCCCCCTCAGCAAAGCCCAGGGCAGCCCCAGCAGCAGATAAAGAGATTTAATCCTGCACCCTCAGTGCCACCTGCAGCCTGAGCCCATGGAGAGATGCTCTGTGGAAGGAATTTTCCTTTGTCTGTGCCCTCAGCTGTGTCTCCAGAGCACTTGGCTCACTGTTACCCCCCTGAAGGGATGGAAGAGGCTTTTTAGACACACATTTCTTTGTGCACAGCAATGGGCAGAGAAGCTCAGCAATTATTCCCACTGGGTTCTTCAAAAGAGTTTTCTTTTCCTCCCACCATTGGTAAAATCTGGAGAAGGAGCAGCTCATTTTGGCATTTCCAACCCCCTCAGTGCTGGGCAATGTCAGATATTCCAGAGACCCCTCACCTGCACTTCCCCTTCACCAGCCAAGGAGTTCCAGCCCTGAAATCCCAGAGCTTCCCTGGTGGACACCATCCAAGCTCTGCACTGGAGCTGCTGTGATTTCCACCAGCTGAGGAGCTGCCCTCCTGTTTCTTTTACTGGTAATTATAATTCATCAGCTTTCTGTGCTTCTCATTACTGTGATATTCGAGGGCCTATTTTTACAGGCTTGAATAGCTCACTCTGTACCATCTCCTCTTGTCACAGACAGGGAGCAACCTCTCAGATTCCCTCTGGGAATGAGCTCTCCACGTCCTGCACTCTCCCTGTTCCTCCTTCTCATCAAAGCATCTGCAGCACATGGTTATTATTTTTTTTACTAATATTAAAAGCAAACAGCCCAACTGAAGAAAGCACCTTTTGCTGTTCTTCGTGGAAATTTTGACTCCCCTAATGCCATTATCCAACTGTATGTTGGAAGAAAAACATGTCCTGCAAGAATGTGGGTCTGAAAAAGCTTCCAGATGAAACCACTTCCTGCAGTTCTCTGTTATCAAAAGCCAGAAGGGAAGGAATTGCAACATGTTTAACCAACATGTGTAATGTGGAAAACCAAATATCTCCCTCCATGTCTTGTCAGGGCCTGACTTGGGCAGGTTGGGTGGGTTTGTTTCCTCTTCTCCCTCTTCACTTACCCTTCTCATACCAAAAATAAGGAAGGAGAGTCCCTGCACAGTCCCAGCCTTTTATAAAACCTGGGATGTTATTTAACAATAGAAAAACTGGGGCACACACAGAGAAAAATCTGTTACCACCACTGCAAGGGGCCAAAGCACAACAGCTCACTGGGCTCCAACCTCTTGTCCCTCGACTCCACAGTAAATATTTAGAGGAGCATCTCTGCCACAAGGATTATTATTAGAAACAAGGATCCCCTGAAAGCAGAGCTCCTGGATGCTACTGAGCAGAAAGGTCAGATGGCTCTCTGGTTTCCTTGAGCCTTCCAGCTTTCAGCTCTGCTTTCAAATTATAAATACTTCAGATTTTAACTGTGGTTTGATCCTGTTCTTTTGGTTGGAGAAGCTGGAGAAAAGTGCCAGCAGCACAATAATCCCACCACGGACCTCCCAGCAGTGTCACCGTGTCCACAGAATCCCAGGATGTGCTGAGCTGGAAGGGCCCCCAAGGATCCTGCAGTCCAACCCTGAGCCCTGCACAGCCCCATCCCCAAGAGTCCCCCCTGTGCCCAGAGGATCATCCCAGCCCTCCTGGAGCTCTGGCAGCCTTGGGGCTGTGCCCACTGCCCTGGGGAGCCTGGGCAGTGCCCACCCACCCTGTGGGGGAAGAACGACTCCTCCACGAGTTTTTAAGAAACTAAACCCCCTCCTGGTGTTCTGGAGGAGGGAGATGCCAGCTCTGCTCACCCTCATCACTGTTGTCATCCACGAGGATGATCTCCTTGAGCAGCGGGGCCGGGGTGTGGTTGACGGCGCTGTGCACGGAGCGCAGGATCACCGAGAGCGCCTCGTTCACAAAGATGAAGATGATGGAGATCTGGGGCAGGTCTTTGCCATATTTCAGCTCTTTGCACCTGGAACACAAAGGGCAGAGAGAGAGAGGTGGGGTCAGCAGGGCACAGAGGGCACAGCTTGGAGCTGGGCACGTCTTTAATACGCGATACAAGACAACGGCCGCCATCTCCCAGCTGTGCACAGCCAGGGATTCCAGCTGTGCAAATCCAGGGATTCCAGCTGTGCAAATCCAGGGATCCCAGCTGTGCACAGCCAGGGATCCCAGCTGTGCAAATCCAGGGATTCCAGCTGTGCACAGCCAGGGATCCCAGCTGTGCACAGCCAGGGATCCCAGCTGTGCAAATCCAGGGATCCCTGGCTGTGGATCCCAGCTGTGCAAATCCAGGGATCCCTGGCTGTGGATCCCAGCTGTGCAAATCCAGGGATCCCAGCTGTGCAAATCCAGGGATCCCAGCTGTGCAAAGCCAGGGATCCCAGCTGTGCAAATCCAGGGATCCCAGCTGTGCACAGCCAGGGATCCCAGCTGTGCAAATCCAGGGATCCCAGCTGTGCAAACCCAGGGATGCAAATCCAGGGATCCCAGCTGTGCAAAGCCAGGGATTCCAGCTGTGCAAATCCAGGGATCCCAGCTGTGCACAGCCAGGGATCCCAGCTGTGCAAATCCAGGGATTCCAGCTGTGCAAATCCAGGGATTCCAGCTGTGCACATCCAGGGATTCCAGATGCCTGGAAATCCATTCCTTTAATCAATGCTGTCTGGGAAGAGAAAGCAGCAACACAGAGTATCCACAGGGATCAGGGAGCACCGAGGGCAGGATGCAAATCCAGAGTTCACCTAATTGAGGTCCCGTTCACTTGTGTGTGGGAATGTAACAGAGTGGCCTCCAGAAGACAGAAAATGGCTTTAGCAGTTGAACTGAAACTCCACATTCCAGTTCTGGCCCAAGATTAATGGGTGCTCAGAAACGAGCCTTGTTCTTAAACAGCACTTGTGAATTTTCTTCCCATTTGCTTTGGGAAGAAATGAATATAAAATGACCCTTGGTTAAATAGCGTTAATAAATGTTTTAGCTCTCTCAGCAGATACTTCTGAATTCAGTGCTGTCTCTGAGGGAGCCCAGCAGAGCATCCCCAGGAACTGCTGCCCAAAATCTTGTGATCACCTCGCTGGGTTTCAGGAGGAGTTGCTGGGTCTCTGCTCAGACACATTTCTGTCCATCAGAGCAGGACAAAGGTGGAAGGAGCTCCCAGGTCATCCACCATCCAGCTCCATCCCTGGTCCGTGTTACACGGATACACCATGGATACACCAAACCCCTGGAGCAGAGCCTGGGCAGCTCCAAGTGGAAGAGCCCAGGTAACCCACAGCTCTCCAGGGAGCAGCCACTGCTCCAAGATAGAGATGTTTTAATGCCACACTTCATCCCAAGCAGAAACCTCTGTTTGCAGAAAGCAAACACGAGATCTTTCACCACTTCCAACAATTTAATTAACCTCTCCAGCTTTCCCTACAATAAATCCATGTGAGGGAAGGAGAGAAGGAGCCTCCCTGCTCCCTCTCTGCATCCAAGTTAGCTTAGACATGCAACGTGAGCAGAGTTCCCAGAATTACAATGAGTGTTTCCAAGGAAATCCTGGATAAGCAGAGAAGGACCAAAAGCAGAAGTGACATCCCAGTGTCACTTTGAGCTCATCCCAACAATGCCTCTGGATTGAATTGTTCTGGACGTTTCTTAGGCAACAGCAGGAATTCTTCAGGCTCCAAAGTGAGGCTTGGGAGACAAAGCTTTGCACAGAAACACAGTTTTTTTATGGATCTTCTTTAGTTAAATAAGTTTGTTGGGTGGAAGAAAAGTTGTGTTTCCTGATTTAACTATTGCCTGCCCCAAGGCAGAGCCAGGAGCTCCTCACAATGGAATGTGTCAAACACTGAAAAGGATCTTCCAAAGGGAAGATCTTGCTTTAAAATGAATCAATGGTCGTGATGGGGCAAAGTGACAAGTGACCCTGAAATCCTGCCCTGGAAGTCAAAGCAAACTGACTCGAAGATTAAAAACCCACTTTTGGTATATGTTGATATGTGATGCTCTGAGAACAAGGTTGTCACAGGAGCAGGAGTGTTTCCTTTAATCATTTCTCACCTCTGGGCAGCCTTCCCTCGAGGCAGCTCCAGGGGATAAAGAGCTCAGCTTGTGATCAAAGAGGTTTGGAGCAAAATCCAAACCGAGCTCTTTGAGGTTCATCTGTTCATTCACATCCCCTCTGCACCACTGGAATCAGGGTTCTCCAGTTGCTGAGGACAGAGATCCAGGGAGAAGAGAGGAGCTGGGCAAGCAGTGGGCAAGGCCAACAGCACCTGGTTGGGAGCACAAAGCTGCCACTGTCCAAAGGCAGGAGGGGAGGTGAAGGCTCTGGTGGCTTTGCCTGTGACACAGGAATGGGGAAGGCAGCAATTAACAGCCAAATTAACATCAAGTTTGTCAGTCTTCACTTCCCTGGTGCCAAAAGCAGAGGGTTGAGTGATGCTCTTCAGCCTTCCCTGTCCAGGAGCCCAGATGCCAACAAATATTCCTGCATTCAGGAACACACCCCGGGGCTTTTGGGCTCTCCTGGGACCAGGGAGGGGGAAAAGAGGAACCAATGATTAAGCTCAAGCATAATTAGAAGGGCTGGGAGAAGTTAGGAATAGCAGGAATGGCGAGTCCATGGGAAGTTTGGGTTGTTTGGAGGTTTGAGGGGTTTTTTCTAAGCACTTTTTAATAGAAAAAGGGCTGGATGCTGTGGTTCACTTTTATCCTTCTGAGTATTTATAGGAAAGGCACAGGTTTGAGTGGTTTATTCCTGGAAACACTGAGACAGCAGCTCAGGGAGGATTTCCTGCAGGTCCAGTGCTCCACCTGACATCTCTGTGTCCTCACCTGTACCCTCCATCCCAACACCTTTCCCACCCTAAGAGGCTTAATTTTCTGCCTAAAGTGGGAAATTTCTGCTGCCTTCAGTGGTCCAAGCAGAGCCCTGAGGAGCAGCACAGAAACCCAGCACCAAGCCCAGGTGCCCAGAGGTGCCAGCAGGAGCAGTGACAGGGGCTCAGGGGAGTCCCAAGGTGGTCAAAGCTCACCTGGGACCCCTCATGCCCCTCTGTTCACCCTCAGGTGAGAAAGCCTTTGGCTGTGGGCCTTCAAAATTCAGAATCCAGGCCAAAATACTTCCAAATTTGGGATTCAAGTCTCACCAACCACCCAAAAGGGGCTGTTCAGGGCCAGCAGTGGATTCTCAGGTCATGGCTCAGTGTTTCTGGGCATAAGGAATTGATGAGGGAAATGTCAGCTCAGCACAAGGTTGGGCAGAACCTCGGGGAGGAGAAGCTCTAGAAATAAACATGTTTTCGGAGATCTTGGCAAAGTTTTTCTAGAAGCTGACTTAATCTCAGAGCAAATCCATCTTTATGGATTTATGGATTTAGGCTGGGAAACCTGTACAGCAGCTCCTCACAACTTTGAGGAGGAGAAGACAGGCTGGGAATGTTCACCTGGAGAAGAGAAGGATCCAGGGAGCCCTGAGAGCCCCTTCCAGAGCCTAAAGGGACTCCAGGAGAGCTGGAGAGGGACTTGGGACAAGGGATGGAGGGACAGGACACAGGGAATGGCTTCAAACCACCAGAGGGCAGGGAGAGATGGGATATTGGGAAGAAATTCTTTGCTATGAGGGAGGTGAGGCCCTGGCACAGGGTGCCCAGAGAAGCTGTGGCTGCCCCATCCCTGGAAGTGTCCAAGGCCAGGTTGGAGCAACCTGGGATAGTGGAAGGTGTCCCTGCCCATGGCAGGGGTGGGATGAGTTGATCCTTAAAATCCCTTCCAACCCAACTCATTCCAGGCCTCCATGAATCCCAGGTTTTATTTCTCACCCTCAGCTCACACTGTGCCTGTTCAGCCCAGTCTCAGGCCAGTAACTTCAGTGTTAAAGTGAACACTTCATGCACTTGAAACCTTTTAAATTTAAATTAAACACAACGGAGAGACCACCACAATACTTTCCTGCCAGTGTCAATGTTTAACCACCACTGGGGTTAAAAGCCAGCACCTCATTTGATATTTCATTTAGCCCAGGTTCATTTATTCCATCACTACCAAAAACCTGCCTCAGGAAGTTTTTCCACCTCATGTACCAGGTGCTCCCCAGCCAAGGGCACATCTGGAGCTGGACCCAGGGCACAGGTCCTGCCACATCTGGCACAGGCACTGGGACAGTTTCCAACTGGCCTGACTGGAGAAAAGTGAGGGAGGCTGCAGGTGATCCCCAAAATCCCATTGAGAAGCACTCATGGCACAGCACAGAGCACTCCTTCTCTCCCAACACTGGAAAACAATTAGTGCAGGTTACACAATTCCATTTTTCCTCACTAAACCCCCTCTCTCTAATTAAATGGAGGCTGCTCGCAGGATTTATATCAAAATATTGTGAATCAATAGCACAAAGAGACACCTCCCAGTTTTGCCTCTCCTGTAGATCAATGGGATATCAGAGTAAAAGCATTTTATGTCCCATTAAATCCTGCTCCAGCACATCCCATTAAATCCTGCTCACAAAAATCTCCCAGTTTTAAGAAACTGGGGAAAGTCCCCAGTGCTTGAGTTTAATTTAAGGACCTGGCTGAGCTCTCAATGAGTGTTCCTGGGCTTAAACAGGGAAACCTAAACTGTCCTGGGTCAAGGCTCAGGCCTGGAGTTGTGTCAGGGCAGGTTTAGGTTGGAGATCAGGAAAAGATCCTTCTCCAAGAGGGTGGTCCTGGCAGGACAGGGTGGGATTGTTGGGATGTCCTGGACTGATGGTCCTTGGCGGTCCCTTGGACCCCTGTGGTCACTTCAGCAGCAGAGTGAGGAACTGGGGACAGACACCAGTCCCATAAACCTCTGCCCAGTTCAGCCATGGACCAACTCCCAGTTCCTCCCCAGCCACCCCACAGGGGACACAGGGATCTGGACAGGAGGCCACAAAACTCCTGGACACCACTTTTTTTGGGTCCAAGATCTCTGTTCTACACGAAGCCCAAGCTTGGAATCAAGAGAACATGAAATAAAGGAAATAGGAACTACATTTTCATCAGGAAACCCATGAAATAAATACATTTATGGAGGACTTTTTTCCTCTGAATCTTTGCAGTCCCTGGTTTCTCCAAGGAGCCATTCAGAACTAAATGAAGGATGGGAAGGGGAGATGGGCAGGGGAAGCAGGGCTGAGTTTATGCTCAACAGCTTGGCACACATCAGGCTGGATTAATCAAGTCAGCCAATTTCAAAACACAAAAAAAACCTAAAATTCATGTTTGCTGCTGCAGGAACCTGCCTTGGAATCCTCTGCCTGTTTGTTTCCTGCTCTGCACACTCTGAAAATCCACCCTTCAGGATGTTTATTGTCTCTCAGGAACAGGGAAGGGACATCCCAGCATTTCCTGCTCGTGATCCCTCAGCTCAAAAATCTGGAATCACAGTGAGTGCTCCCGGAGCACAGAGAGGCCACAAAGTGGCAAAAAACATTTGGAAAATGCTTCTTCCTGCTCAGTGATTGAACATGATCCACCTATCACTCAATTAATCCCTTTCACCTCTTCTCTGGGGCACAAAACCACTTCCATCCCTGGAATCACATGCCCAGGATGAGGCAACTGAGAGCAAACCCTGAAGGTTTCTACACCTTCCCTACCCCAATTTACCAGCAGGAATCACTGCAGCTGATTAACAAGCTGGACCTTGGATTATTCCAGGAGGAAATGGGCACCTCTTGTCTGATCCTTCAGCTTCAGGTCAAGCCATGTTTGCAGGGAGCTGCCAATGGAATTCTGAGCTAAAGAAGGGACCTGAGAGCCTGTGCTCAGTGACCTTCTCATCCCTGGCAGGGGCTGTCAGGGAGCACCTTCTAGAAAAGAAATATTGCATGGAAGAGACAATAATCCATTCATTTCTGTCAGGGGAGGCTTGGGCTGGATTTTAGGGAAAGGTTCTTCCCCCAGAGGGTGGTTGGGCACTGCCCAGGCTCCCCAGGGTTTGGGCACTTCCCAAGGCTGCCAGAGCTCCAGGAGAGTTTGGACAAAGCTCTGAGGGCCAGGGAGGGATTTTTGGGGTGTCAGTGCAGGGCCAGGAGTTGGATCAATGATCCTTGTGAGTCTTTTCCAGCTCAGGATATCCCATGATGTCATGAACAGCACTGTGGCTCCAGAGGGGAGCTGGGCAGTCAGATCCCAAAGCAGAAATGCTGCTCAGCCTCAGAGATCATTAATCACTAATCCCAGATGCTGCATCAAAGATTACATTCATCCCTGGCTCTGGAAATCATCTTCTCTCTTCCATGATATTCCTCACTCTGACAGCACAAGCAGCACCTCAATATTTCCAGGCTGACACCTTTTTTCTAATTACCTCTTTCCCTCAGCTCCAATATAAAATGCCTACCAAAGTCTGGAGTGGATGTTAAATCCCATTAAGTGGAATGTGTAGCTGTCCCCATTTCCAGGGAGGAGGCAGCATTCCACACCTCTGGAAGCCTGTTTTGGTCAGAGTGCCCTGGTTATCAAATATGTCCAATGTTTGACAGGTAATATTGGATCTAGATAAAAACCAGGCTGAACAGGCCATCCAAAATGATCCAGCAGTCACTGATTTTCCTGAGGATACACTTCTAATCAATCCAGCCTGGAGCCACCTCTCAGCTGAGGGATAGGGATGTAACACAAGGATTATCTCCCAGGATCCAGAGACACAAACTGGGAGAGTATCAGGTGGCAAAGAGGTGGTAGAAAAACTCTTCTCTGAAGGAAGAGAAGCTGCTGCAGTCTCAGAACACTGATTTATTAAGCAAAGTAGTGAAAAATCTTATCCAACCCCCAGAGCCTTAAAACACTGGGGTAAAACATTCCCACCATCTGTTTGGAGACTATTTTGCATTTTATGGAACCACAGGGACACAACATTTTGCCATGGGCTGTTTTCCTCCAGGCTGGTGCCACCTCTACCCACGGCACAGTTTGGACCTTAGGCAGAGGTTCTGCTTTGGAATTTGGCCATGAAACCCCCCAGAGCTGATCCCCAGCACAGCTCCACCAGCACAATCCCTCCTGGAAAGGTCAATTCCAGCTCCTCACTGTCTGGGATGGCAAGACCCAGGCAAGGGAAACCAAAGGGAAAGTTCAAGAAATGCCAATGGAAAACAGAACCTTCCCATCGAGGGAAGGACTCAGACATCTCTGCAGGATGGTCCTGGGCTTTGTGTCCTTCCTCCAGCATAAACCATGGAATCATAAAGGTTGGAAAAGCCCTCTAAGGTCATTGAGTCCCACCATCCCCCAGCACTGCCAAGGCCACCACTAACCCATGTCCCCAGGTGCCACATCCATTAAATCCCTCCAGGGATGGGGACTCCCCCCCTGCCCTGGGCAGCTGTGCCAGGGCCTGACCACCCCTTCCATGAAGAAATTTTCCCAAATTCCCAAACCTCCTCCAGCACATGGAGCTGTTCCCTCTCATCCCTTGTTCCTTGGGAGCGGAGCCCAACCCCCCCCAGCTCCACCCTCCTCTCCAGGAGGTTCAACCCACCACAATTCCTGCCAGGATACAAAGGACACGTGTGGTGTCCATGTCACACACAGGATGGCTCTGCTCTGCTTTGGATGGCTTTGCTCAAGTATGAAAAACACACCCAGCACAAAAGGTCAGCAAAACAACAGCAGGGTGCTTTGTGTGGCCACTGGAATAATTCACTTGGCCTCACCAATGCCCGGATAATTTTGGGAGCTCACAGCACTGGGTTATGCTCTTAGGGAATACATTGGTGGCCTTGGCAGGTATTGGATCCATCTGCTGCTGCCTCATGGGGAGGGTGTGAGGAGCCCTCTGTGCCCAGGCTGATTGATGACCCCTGGATCTATTTAATCACCATTAGCTTTGATGCTACACCATCACTCATCTTTCCAGAAATTCCTCTTAGGGCTGTTCCAGACCCACTCCTCCCACAGTGGGGACATCCTTCCATAATCTTTTGGAATGTCACCAGCAGGAACCACCATGGCTGGACACCCCTGCTCTGCAGAATGTCACAAGGCTCCCACATCCCATGGAGTGATCCCTACAGCTACTCGTGGGATCCTATGGACCCTCTCCATGTTTTTTTGTGTGCTCAGCCATAACAAACATTTGTGAACTGGGCACACAGGAATGGGCATGAAAATCTGTGCCAGTTGGCACAAAATGGGGCACCCAGATCACAGAATGGTTTGGTTGGGAAGGACCTTCAAGATCATCTTGTTCCACCAGAATCCTCTGTGCCTGTGGAAGAAGACAGGGCAGACAAACAGTTGGGTGGTTCTTGTTAAGGAGAGCACATTTCTTTACAAAAGAGGATCCTGATGATGAGCTTTCAGAGCTTTCTTGCTTTTCTACATATTAGAGTGCCCAGATCCTCCCCCTTTCTCTTTATGTTGAATTCTGAGCACCCAGGAGTTCCCCAGTCTGGATCCTGACATCTACATATTCATAATTTCTTTGCTGGCCATCACACAAAATAAATCCAGCTAACATGCTTATCAGGAGCTTATCCCTTCCTGACATTTCAGCCTCATGTTAGGCCTGAGGGTTTGAATATTTAAACAGGCAAATATTCCTTTGATTAGCAGAACAAATGATTCTTGTTACTTACTGTCCCTAAAACCAGCGTTAGCGTCACAAAAGTGCTCAAGTGTGTTGGCACAGCTTTTCAGGGGTGTGGAGATGCTCCTATAAAACATGGCTCAGCAGCACAGAGAGAGTTCAACTTAATAAGCTCATGCATATTTAAATGCCTTTTGTACAATGATCTATGGAAGTGCCACATTAAAGCCAAGGGTGCGGAAGAGATGAACTCGGTGAGAATTTCTGCACAATAAGTGGAATTCTCCCCAAAATGACTATCACAGATTGCTGCTTCTCTACACTCTAGTAAAGACAAGCTGGAGCAAACAGCAGCTTGCAACTAAAACAATCACCACTCCATCTCTTGGTGCTGAGGTGGCTCTGACCCTTCAGTTCCCAAAACTGAGAGTGTTCCCCAAATTATGATGTAGCAACAGTTTTAGCCCATTACAGAGACAGAGTATCAGGAGTTTTGTGGGGCAGCAGTGCCCATGGTTTGGTGTAGGAGCTCACAGCCAGTCTCTGTCACCAAGCACCTCCTTTGGAGGATGGCACAGGAATGACCTGCACTGTATCTGCTCCTCACTCCTCACCAGTCCCACTGTGACCAGGTGGGTCCAGACACAGCCCAGCACCTCTGTCCTGCATGTCCAAGCTTCAAGGGCTTCCTCTTGGCCACACCTGGACACATCTGGACACCACAGACATCCACAGCTCAGATGGGGACTCTCAGTTTGTCAGGAGTTTTCACAGAATCCCAGGATGTGCTGAGCTGGAAGGGCCCCCAAGGATCCTGGAGTCCAACCCTGAGCCCTGCACAGCCCCATCCCCAAGAGTCCCCCCTGTGCCCAGAGGATCATCCCAGCCCTCCTGGAGCTCTGGCAGCCTTGGGGCTGTGCCCACTGCCCTGGGGAGCCTGGGCAGTGCCCACCCACCCTGTGGGCAAAGCACAACCTGGGGCTGAGCTCCAACCTCCCCCTGCCCTGACACAACTCCAGCCATTCCCTGGCTCCTGGCCCTGTCACACAGAGCAGAGCTCAGTCCCTGCTCCTCCTCTGCCCCTCCTGAAGAAGTTGTAGACTCCTCTCCCCTTAACAAAGACATCAGTGATTTAACACCACATGATGCCCAAAGTCATGGTGCTCCAAAAGAAGGAATGCAGAAGGAAAGGCCACCCCTGAGGTGACAGGAAGGCTCAGGAACAAAACCTTCAGGTCCTGCCAGGCCTTTGGCCTCTCTGTCCTCCCAGGAAAGGTTGGGCAGGGAGAATATTTAGGAGCATTCCCTCCAAGCTGAGCTGAACTCTGATTAACATCAAAACAGGGCTGGACTGGAGGAGGGGGCTTTGGAAAGGGCTGTGTGTAGTATTTTACAACAATGGGCAGCATCACATCAAAGGCAGGAGCACCCAACCTCCTCTGCAAGGAGGATCCAGCTGTGGGACAAGGTCTGCTCTCTAATTCAGCTCCCAGTTGCTGAGCAGGTCCCGTGTTTCCACCCAGGAAGGTCAGGCAGAGGGAACTGACCCTGCTACAGCAGCTCCTCACCCCTCACAAGCCTGTGAGTGCTCAGAGACCACAAATGAACTTGTACAATTGTAAATGAACAATTGTAAATGACATCCTCTACTACAGGGGTCTGCTACTCATCTATAAATACAGGCCTGGATGGGGCTAATGAAGAGCCATCTCATCTGAGGCACAAGTCAGAGCTCAAGGTCAATGAGGAGACACTGCCACTGACAAAGGGCAATTTATTTCACCCCTCTATCCCAGATATAAATATATTTCTGTCTGGTGTAACACACTGAAGAGCTATTTTGGGGTAGGTGAAAATACCTTTGTTCTCCCCTGACTTGAAGGTTCAGGTGGGCACATGAGGGAAATCCCAGGCCAGGGATTTCAGGGTGGCAAATTTAGCAAGTTTCCAGCTCTGGCAGCTTGGGATAAAACTGTCAGTGCTGTAAAGCCTTCCCTGCCAAACTGAAAATGAAATCCTTGGTACAGAGCCTTGCAGTAGGAGCATCTTAATGCAATAGATCTCACAGGAACTCAAAATTTTGACATCCCCAGGACATACTCTGGGCAATGAAGAAGAAAAGTGGCCAAGACTTTTGCTCCCTGGAACACCAGGTGGAACGAGGCCATTACAGGAAAAGCTGGTGAAAAAATGATGAACTTAAAAGGCACAATGGACTTTTAGAGACAGATCTTCTTCTTTGTGCCAACAGACCCAGAACTGGGAAGATGAAGAGGTTTTTAAACCTTTTCTGTTACAGACAGAAATCCCTGTATAAGTTTATTTAACCTCTGTCAGGTTAATTCAGCCTTGGCTCAGCTTGGTGAGTGTCCCCCAGGGAGAGCTCCACAATCCCAGTATCCCAGAGCTGGCACCACCACAGGCCACCCCCAGCACAGGCTGCTCACTGACACACCTTTGGGGAGAGAAGCACTGCTTGGGTTGGGAAAAGAATAAAAGCACCTCACAAGCACTTCCAAAGGGGCAAGAATCAGAGGATGGGGCTGATTGGGATTTGCATTTCTGCTCATATTCCAATTTCAGCTGCTGAACACAATTAAGTGGCCATAATGTGTCCATGGGAAGGGGACATTAAGGATGGAGAGTTAATAAACTTGAGGACCACACACAAGTGCCAAAGTTTCCCTTTATTCCCCAGGTGAAGATCCATACCACCACTGCTGTTCTGTGGGTAGATTTGCTCCTCTGTGGATTTTCTACTGTCACAGGTTTCATTCTCCACCTCTGTCTAAATACAAGACAGAACTGGGGGACAAAGGCCACCAACTCAGAGCCCGAGTACACAAGGAGAAAGGACATCCAGTTCAGCCCAGTGCAAAACTGGAACACCATTAAATATCTATTTAAGCAGTAAAAAGGGAGGAATCCAACCAACACAGGCAGTGAAACAAGAGCTGAACTGCTACAGGGTTAAAAAAACCCAACCCATAAATAAAAATATTCCAACCTCCTGACTGCAAAGAAAAATCAAAACACTCTTCTGTAATTTTAGTGACAAGCTGGAGATGCCTCAGGAGGGGGCTTTCACATCCTTTTTGCTGTTCCTGCATTTACCTGCAGAGATCCAAATGACAGCAGCCACACCACTCCCTCCCACAGACACTTTAGAAGGTCTTCTACTATTTATTCATCCCAGAGAACACGATTTAAGGCCAGGGATTTGTTTGCTGCCACAACTGAGATGCTACCAGGGGTCCCTAAAGCCTGACAGAGCTGCCACAGCTCCCTTTTCCCCTGTCAGCCCCCAAAGGAGACAGGTTTGTGCTGCAGCTCCAGGCTGGGAGCACACCCTGCCTTCTTCCAAGAGTTCTGAGCACTGGCCATGGATGTGGCACCTGGGGACACGGTGGCCTTGGCAGTGCTGGTTAAGGGTGGAACTCGATGGTCTTTGAGGGCTTTTCCAACCTGAATAATTCCATGATGTACCTGGTAGGAGTAGGCACAAAACCCAAGCAGCAAACTCACGTGGAAATACACACAGTGACACGGGGTCTAAACCTGCCCAAGGCATCCTTGTCACCCACACATCCTAGGGTTTGGATGCACCCCTGAAAACCAGAGTTCTGGAATCTTCTTCCCTCTCATCCTCACCTTACCAAGCTCCTCAGACTTTTACCCATTTCCCACAAGACTCAACCCAAAACCTTCTCCTCCCAAACTTCACCCATCAATGCACATCCAAGGCTTGGCTTTTCTTCCT
This sequence comes from Calyptomena viridis, assembly GCA_013390005.1. Classification (NCBI taxonomy): domain Eukaryota; kingdom Metazoa; phylum Chordata; class Aves; order Passeriformes; family Eurylaimidae; genus Calyptomena; species Calyptomena viridis. Next base: position 140,429 of record WEIV01005268.1, read on the forward strand.
GCAGCTTCTCAGATCCCCCCCCGGCCCAGCAATGGGAACTTTGCATTTCTGCAGCTGAAATCCTGGGAGGGAAATTCTGCTCCATCAATGGGGCCCTGACTGGAGTGAAGGATTCACTGGTGCCTGGGCTGCAAAGCTCTGTGGCTGCAGTACAATGGGTCAGAAATCCCTTGGCAATCCCCACACACACAAGGTGCCAACTCACAGGCAAGTTTGAGCTCGCTGGATTCCTGAATCCATAGGCACTGCTTCCCAGCTCTTCCTTACACATCTGGGCTGCTTCTTTAAATCTCACAGGGAAAGGAAAAACTTTACATATCCTTCTGAACTGGTGACAATCCCCCAAAGTAAAGCTACTGATACCAAACAAGGTCCATTCATGCTCTGCTCCAAAATAAAGCCTCGCCATGAAGGGAATTGATCTGCATTTGGCTTTTGTAAAGAGTGTGAACAAGCTTAAAAGAAAGCAAGTGCTCAGACTGCTATTCATGCTGCCACTTCCTAATCATGCTCCATTCATTAATTGCTTATTATAGCTTGGATTTTGCTGATTCAGTTGCACATGTTTTCTTGCAAAAGGGGCTGTCATTAAATATTAAATCAATTGTGTCTACTCTATGAAGTAGAGGGAAAAGCAAAGCATTTTGTGCATCTTAAAACACCTCCTTGCTGTCTGGCACAACAGGATCAGAAAACCAAGTTCTGTCCATGAAACTCCCCACATTTCCCCAGGAAACTTGATTTTAAAGCACCTACTTTATTTCCAGTAATTCTTTGATCAGGAATGTTGTGCTTTATTTTAGAATGAGGGTACCCCAAATAGGCAGCACAGTTTAAGGGCCTCCAGATATTACTTGGCAAGTTCTAACCAGAAATTATCCACAGAGGTTAAAAAGCAGAATGTAGAGAATAGGATTTATTGGTGTGAGAGGCTGTTGTAATAAAAGTCCTGAGGTTCAGACAGATCTAAGGGGGATAAAAGCCAGAGCAATTAGGAGGGTCCCATCCCCTCCCCCAGCTCTCCCTGTGCACATGAAGAACAAAAGTCACTGGAAATCTCCTCAGGCTCAGATTTACCACAATTTGGGGATGATGGGGTGGAGAAAAGGAGAAAATTCAGGCATGAGCTCTAAAGCTGTTCCAAAGGATTCAGGCTCTGGGGTTGACTGTCCTTTGAAACAAGCCATGGACTGCAGGACATGTTCACCCCCCTCTCGGGTCACCAGTCCCCCTGTCCTTCCCAGGAAAACCCTGGAAAGCCCCCACCCACTGCCTCGGGAGCTGGAAAACTAAATCAAGGAGCCACAGTGTCAGACACCAGTGTTTGACTGAGCCCCAGGTTTGGCTGAGAATGTGCTATTTACAGAATCCCAGGATGTGCTGAGCTGGAAGGGCCCCCCAAGGATCCTGGAGTCCAACCCTGAGCCCTGCACAGCCCCATCCCCAAGAGTCCCCCCTGTGCCCAGAGGCTCATCCCAGCCCTCCTGGAGCTCTGGCAGCCTTGGGGCTGTGCCCACTGCCCTGGGGAGCCTGGGCAGTGCCCACCCACCCTGTGGGCAAAGCACAACCTGGGGCTGAGCTCCAACCTCCCCCTGCCCTGACACAACTCCAGCCATTCCCTGGCTCCTGGCCCTGGTCCCCCAGAGCAGAGCTCAGTCCCTGCCCCTCCTCTGCCCCTGCCCAGGAATTTGTAGCTCCTGTGGCAACAGAAAAGCTCTGGGCAATCCAGGGAAGCAAATCAGCAGCACAAACTCACAAGCTCTGATTTCTTTGGAAGCCACACTGAAGAGAAGTGTATCCAAACCTTCAACTGGCTCATTTATTTTCTTAAGTATAGTTTAGTCAGAAGTGTTGATGATAACACAGGTATTTTTCAGCCCCAGAGTTCAGAAGAGCACAAAAGCAAGTTGTTAAATTCCACTAATCCCATCCTCTGCCAAAGTGATCATTTAATACTTCTGTTTACATTAGGAAATGTTTTACAGCACACTCCTTCCACAGAATCCTTCCCTGAAGCATCATGTTCCAAACTTACAAGAACAGGTAATAATTTTGGAGTCAGGAAGGGAAAATTGACAATTAGTGGAATGGATTGCAGAAAAAACTCACTGCTGGGTCTATAAATCCATGGTCACAGTGTTTCTAGTGCACCTTAATGACAGGGAGGGAGTCTCCAAACAGCCACTAAACAAAGTGGAGTTACTTTTCCCAAAGCACTTTCTTACTAACTGAGTTTGAAGGAGGTATTGGGGCCTCTGACAACCTTTTGACTCAACACACAAAGTGTGCTTCAGTGACCTCTGCTTCAAAAGGAAATGAAAGGAAAAACTGTCCTGTGCCCCAGTCTAAACCCACAATAAAAACAAAACATAAAGCCCTAAACTTTTTCATAGGGAGTCTGACACATCCAGACTTTTCACAGCTCCCTGGAGCCAACCCCCCTATCCAAAGCATCAGGCTGCTGCCTCCATCCTACAAGGCACAGAAAATAATCAGCAAATATAAATCACAGCTGGAAAAGTGTGTCTTTAGAGTCTTTACTTGTCCAGTTTTCAAGAAAAAGCAGTGTCTCCATACACTCCTTTGTGTCTGCACAGAGGAATAAAGATCAATACTGGTATTTATTCAACAGCATGGTTTGTATTAGTGCTGCAAAAGCAGTGGAGCAGTAAAGAGGCTTTTTCCTCCCTGCAAATCATTCCAAAGGCATCCGAAGTTGCAGCCCTGTCCCTGGAGAGGCTCCAGGAAGCAGCAGCACCTGCACAGGCAGCACAGCAGCTCCTGAGAGCTCCAGGGCCTGGAGGATGCAAGAGAAATAAAAACCAAAGTGCGGGAGATGGGAGCTGGGTTTGCTTTGTCCTCTGCCCCTGGGATCTCCAGAGCAGAGAGAGGCAGCTCAGGCTCCAGAGATCCTTTGGAGAGCCCAGGAACTCACTGGGCTCTGCAGCTTCCTCAGCTCCAACCTCTGCTCTGGGGGACCAGGGCCAGGAGCCAGGGAATGGCTGGAGTTGTGTCAGGGCAGGGGGAGGTTGGAGCTCAGCCCCAGGTTGTGCTTTGCCCACAGGGTGGGTGGGCACTGCCCAGGCTCCCCAGGGCAGTGGGCACAGCCCCAAGGCTGCCAGAGCTCCAGGAGGGCTGGGATGATCCTCTGGGCACAGGGGGGACTCTTGGGGATGGGGCTGTGCAGGGCTCAGGGTTGGACTCCAGGATCTTGCCCCTCAGGACAAGAAGGACATGGAGGGGCTGGAGTGTGTCCAGGGAAGGGAATGAAGCTGGGAAGGGGCTGGAGCACCAGGAGCAGCTGAGGGAGCTGGGGGGGCTCAGCCTGGAGAAAAGGAGGCTCAGGAGGGACTTTCTGGCTCTTCCCAACTCCCTGACAGGAGGGGGGAGCTGGGGAGGATCAGGCTCTGCTCCCAGGGAACAAGGGACAGGAGGAGAGGGAACGGCCTCAGGCTGCACCAGGTTGGACTTCAGGAGGAATTTCCTCATGGAAAGGGAGGTCAGGCTTTGGCAGGGGCTGCCCAGGGAGGGTTGCAGTGCCCATCCCTGGGGGTGTCCAAGGAAGGACTGGCTGTGGCACTCAGTGCTCTGGGCTGGGGGACAAGGTGGGGATGGGGCACAGCTTGGACTCCATGGGCTTGGAGAGCTTTTCCAACCTCAGGGATTTTGTGCTTGTGGATCCCTTCCAGCTCAGGAGGTTTTCTGACTCCATGTGCAGCCTGGCAGAATAAAAATGCCTGGAGCCACAGGGATGGGAGAGATGGGACAGGATGGCACCCATGGACACACAACACCCAGCAAGGCTCAGAACTCCTGGGGGTTTGTGAGCCCTGCTCTGAGCAGTTCCTTTATGCTGACACTGAGACTCACTGCTTGATTTCTTTACTTGCTCTCCCAGAAAATTTTCAGGTGGCATCTTTCCAAGTACTGGAAAATATGACTTTTCCTTTTTTTTATGGCTGAAACTATAAAAAGCCAAGAGCAAGAATGTTTTTCATACAATGCTGGATCAGACCCACAACTATCTATTAGGGGACAAGACACACAACTCGTTCTGACTTTCTCCTGGAGATCTAAGTACCTTTTAATACACTTCCACATATGGTTCAAAGAGAATTTCACAGCTGAAATAGTCATGGTTTTTTCCCTCTTACACTCTCTTGATTCCTCACCAGTTTTTCCTTCAGTTATTTGATGAAGAAAAAGCACATCTTGCCTCTCTTTTCTTTCTTATTATTTATATGTGGGATTGAAACATAACAAAACACTCTTGGCAAAAGGTAAAACAATAGATTGTAGTAACATATTGTGCATGCAAGAGAGAAAGAGCTCTTTTGGCCTCCTTTGTTTGCAATAAACAGCAATCCCAACAAATAAAATGGCATGAAACTCTATTTCCCAGCAAACTTCACCCTCATAATTCAAGTAGCTTGTTTTTGTCTTCTTAAGTGCTGTCCATAACCTTCCAGCTACTGAAAGACTTGAGGAGACCATCAATAAATTGCTCTCCCACTTGCTACAATAACATTTACACATCTCAGCCACATCTACCAAAACCAGGATGCTGCTTTGGGCAGGGGGGAAAGGCAACAGGAATTTTGCTTCAAGCAAAGCTTGAAGGAGGTTGTTGAACCACAGTTTTGGGGAAGAAATGAGACAGTAAGACCAATGTGATGCCAGATGGATGAAGTCTCCTGCCCCAGTCACTAAAAGTGCTGAGCAAGTGCCTCATTTCAGGGCCTTGAAGAGAAATCTGAGGCAAAGGCACCTGCAAAGTTGTTTCCACAGCACAAGAGATCTGCTCTTCTCCACCAGAAAATGTGTGCTGGCACATGAAACCTCTCTGAGCCCCATCAAGGGCACAGGCTGAGCCTCCTGGCACAACCCATGGCCAGGGAAGGCCCTGGGAGGAGACAGAGCATGGGAACACCTTGGATCCAGCTGAATTTCAGCCTCCAGGCCCATCCTCCTGAGGTGTCCAAGTCACAGCCACAGTCATCATCTTCCAAAAGTCTCTTCTGCTCTGATTATAAAGCCAAAATGGAATTCTTTGGCCCTGCAACGTCCCAATAAGCTGAGGGGAGGCTGAGATGCCAAGGCAGAGGGCAAGAGGCTCTCAAGGGCTGGGAGAGATCCCAAAGAGAGCAGAGCCTCTCTCCATCCCACAATATATTCCAGCACTCAGCATGGACTTGCTGAGACCCCCAAAGGGCTCACACAGACCACTTTGAATAAAAATTAAATCTAGACTTGTTTAGTTTCGTTGTCAAACAACCCCAAGTGCCTCCAGAAGCTAAAACTCCCCATCTTTTGCACTACATCCCAAAGAAAGAATTTAAACTTGCTGCTACAAGAGGTGTGTGGTAATAAACCAACTAAAGCCAGATGGTGCTAAAAAGCCCAGTTGCTCCCAGGCTCCCAGGAAAGGCAGCTCTGGATATAAATGGGCGATTCAGCCACTTGAGACACTCCAGTGTAATGACTGACTCAAGCCCCAAACACAGCACTGGGAAAAATGAAGCTTTGGAGCTTTTCCATCTCCAGCAGAGGCTGCAGGGGGTGGCAAAGCTGCTCCAGGCCCTGTGGAACCCGTGGGAAACACAGACCAGGTCAGTGCTCTGAAGACACAAAAGCACCTCAAGCTCCCAACACGAATCCAATGGTTTTCCATCATGGAATCACAGAATGGGTTGTGTTGGAAGGGACCTTAAAGCTCATCTCATCCCACCCCTGCCATGGGCAGGGACACCTCCCACTATCCCAGGCTGCTCCAACCTGGCCTTGGACACTTCCAGGGATGGGGCAGCCACAGCTTCTCTGGGCACCCTGTGCCAGGGCCTCCCCACCCTCACAGCCAAGGATTTCTTCCAAATATTCCATCTAAACTCATTCTCTCAGCCTGAAGCCATTCCCCCTTGTCCTGTCATTCCAAGTCCTTCCAGCTCTCCTGGAGCCCATTTAGGCTCTGGAAGGGGCTCTAAGCTCTCCTTGGATCCTTCTCTTCTCCAGGTGAACACCCCCAGCTCTCCCAGAGCTCCAGAGCAGAGGGGCTCCAGCCCTTGGAGCATCTCCATGGAATCCTCTGGATTCTCTCCATGTCCTTCCTGTGCTGGACACGTTGCTCCAGAAGGGAATAAACTCTGTGCTTACCTGTCAGGGAAAGAAATCCAACATATCCCTGCCCTCTGTCACTTTTAGGCCATTCCCCCTCATCCTCTCACTTGTCCAAAGCCCCTTTCCCTGCAGGACCCCAGGCAGGAGGAAGGAGCAGTGGAAGTGACTGGAAAACCCTCAAATCCTGGGGAAAAAATCCAGCTGTGGAAGTTCCTTATCACTTCCAGCATCCTTCTTCTTCACTGGAATATCCTGAGGCTTCCCTGCACGACAGCAGCTGTCAGGGATTTGCAGCAGCAGGAATTTGGCATCTCCACTCAATGATCCAATAGTCGGAACAATCGTGGGTATTATTTGTCTTAAATCTACTCCTTAATCCCATAATGCCATAAAATACCACTGAATCAGAGCTTAGCAGGATTCCAGAAAGGAACAGACTCTTAAAGAGATAATGAGAACTCCACATTTCTATGAGATAGGACTGAAAGGAGAGAATGGAGAAGGCAGAATGTGCCAGATGGGCAGATTATTTCATAGTTTGCTTTAATATGATTTCTTCAACCTGAAGCATCTGGTAATTCCACTATCAGAGATTAGATGCTGGATAAGATGGACAGGAAGACTGATCCAACAAAGCAATTTTTATTTTCCTGCTCCACACAGGAGAGTTTCCCATTAAATCATCTATTACAGAATGAAACAGAGGTGCATAAAATCTTGTATCAAAGCAGGAAATGTTCCAGTCCCTGGGATCCCATGTAAATTCTTCACTTTCAATAAAGAAAACAGCACATCTTCCTAAACCCCCTCCACAGGCAGAAAATGCTGTGAATGGATCAACAATAGAACTCACAGATCACCCTTGTCCTTCACAGTTTCTGGCAAAAAATGGAAGCAAATCTCTCCAGCTCATTTTTGTGGAGATTTGTGTAGAAGTCCTGCAGCCTGCAGGCAGCACCTTGAGTACTCCCAATCTGGAAGCACAAATTGTTTTCCAGAACATGCAGAAATCTCATCTTAAAGCTAAAAAAACCAATCAACAAAATAAAAATGTGTTGCCTGTGCCCATCTCATGATGCCACTGTTTTATAGCAACTTCTGAAATAAAAGTCCCTGGCACCAAAACTCCAATCCTGCCTTATTTCAGCCAAAGGAGGAGCTTTCCTGGCCATCCAAAATGTAATATATTATTTGATCCAGTCTAAAATCCCCTTGCAATGCACACCCAACACAGCACAAGGTCAGGACCAGGAATATCAATATTAATAAAGTCCAGACTAAGTGTGACAGGCCCAGCTCCCTCATGGCAGCAGCTCCACACCCATCATTCCATGTATCCAGACTATCAGCAGCACTTTTTTGGGAATCAGGCCCAGTGCAACCCCCAGCCCTGTTTCAGTGGTGAAGAGCAGCACAGAATTCCCACTTTCCAGCCCAGGGGAGCAGCCTCAGCTTTTAGGAAAAGCAAAAAGCCAAGAGGATAATGCAAACTGCCAAAAGGAGACACCACAACTCCCCAAATCAGGACAAACAAGGGTTTCTACCCCAGCTCCTGGCACTGGGAAAAACCTTCTCCCAGGTGGATCCAGCACCTCTGGGATCATTTTCTCCAGGGAAACTCGGCTCTGTCCTTTCTCCTACCCCTGGACAGGGACAAAAGGCTCCAGCTGTGAGTGGTGATGGATCCTCCCCACCAACCCCTGCCTGCAAATCTCTCTGAGCACCAGCATCTCTGGCCCCTTGGTGATGCTGACCATGAGCTGCAGGGAGCCTGGACCCAGAAAAATTAACAAATGGGCCAAATTGCCCCCAAATTCTCCTTGCTCTGCTTCACTTTGGCCCCAGGAATAAGAAGGAGCGGGAAAAGGACTCAGAGGTCTCATCCAGCCTCACTCAGCACTCAGGGGAGTGACACTTGGCCACATGAATCCTTCTTTAAAAGAGAGAAAATGGAAAGGGAAGGATGTGGGAGCCCCCAGGCCCAGTCCATCAGCATTCTGGACACTCAGCAGCCTTTAGCTGAACCAAACAGGCTCCACTATTATATTTAAAGCTACTACATGCTTTGTAATTCTTATCAGCTGGAGGGTTTTCAACAGTTTTTCCCCACTAATGCAGCAATTTCAAAGCCATTTAGGCTAATTTCCTTTGACTGGAATCTATTTTAATCAGAGACCAGGATACTTGACTTAAATGGTTTGTGTTCAACCCTTCATAAAATCAGCCATAAAGCTGCACTCACAAAATAACAAGGGGAGCTGGAAGCCAGAAGTAGGAAAAGCTGGAACTTTGCAAATCCTCCAGCAAACTCCAGCCCATTTCACACCAGACCACATGTTCTCTTACAATACCAGGACAATTGATCCCCAAAGTCAAAAAGGTAATAAACAAAACCCACTCCTGGAGTTCTTACACAGATAAAAGTAAGTTCTGCAGCTGCAGGACCCACGAATTCTCTCCAAAGGATGAGCCCTGCTCCAAAATGAAGCATTTTTAATGAATTGCTGTGTCTGCTCTGTCCTCTCCACCACTCTCCCATGAAATGATGGAGGGCAGCACAGAGGGAAATACAATGCAAAGCCTCACAATGTCACAATTAATCCTTTTCTTCCTCAAAATCTCAAAAAAACCCCTATTATTTCTCAAATTAATTCTCAGGGAGTCATGCTGGCTCTGCCAGGAGTCAGAGTTGTGGCTGAGGAATGAAAATGAGCAGCTCAACCTCAGGTAACTCCTGGAGGTCCCGCTCCAAGGGTTTGCCATTGGGGTGGGATTTGCATCCCAAGGAACCAAAGGTGCAGTTTGTAGCTGTCTGGATGATCCACCCCAGCAGAACTGCAGGCTGGGCCTCCTCTCCTTTGCAAACTAATCCAAGGATTTCTGTGGTTGACAGCCTTGGAAAGTCTGAGTGGCTGCTTGAAATTCCTGCAGCATCCAGGGAAGGGAAGGAACAAAAGCTCTCCCAGGCTGAACAATGTGCCAGGACACTGAGACAGGAGCTGCAGGGTTTTCAGTGCTCTGCAGGTGCCAAGCAACAGCTTTGTCACTGCCCTGGTGACACAGGCATTGGACACATCTCTTCCTCAATCTCAATCTCTCTCAGCTCATTTTTTCATAAAGGATTTCACTCCATGGACAAACTGACACTTTGCTATTTTGAGGAACTCTCTGTTGGCTGTATCTAAAATTAACCTTCACAGAGATGAACTCACAGCGTGTCTCTTGTCCCACACTGACCATAATGATGTGTCACCTCTTTGAAAGTCTGTTTGGTAAAATCACCAGCACCAGCACATGTAAAGGTTTTGCTGGCAAAAAAGTAGGATATTGCAACACCCAGAGTGTCCCAGGAGGATCACTGTGCTGGGAGGAGCCCTGGGGGTCCTGCAGGGATGTGAAGGAGCTGACAAGGGAGGAGAGAGGGAAAGTCTCTGCACACATTTATGGGGTAATAAACACCAAGGCCAAGAGCAAAGAAGAGCCTTTTGCTGCTGAAAGCAGAGCTGAGCTGCTGAGGGCATCCCTTCCACCCAAAATCACACGTGGATTTAGGAAAATACAAAAGGTTGAGGAGAAATTAATTTTTTCCCCCTGATAAATCAGCTTAATGAACAAAGTCACTCCCTACAACTCCCTGCAACAAAGGTGGGGATGAGTTTGTTCTCCCAGGGAATGAAGAACAGGATGAGAGGAAACAGCCTCAAGTTGTGCCAGGGGAGGTTCAGGTTGGACATTGGGAAAATTTCTTCATGGAAAGGGTTGTCCAGCCCTGGCACAGCTGCCCAGGGCAGTGGTGGAGTCCCCACTCCTGGGGGGGTTGAACAGCCTGTGGATGTGGCACTTGGGGACATGATCAGTGGTGGCCTTGGCAGTGCTGGGAATGGTTGGATTCCATGATCTCTGGGGGCTTTTCCAACCATAAAGTGATTCCATGCCCTCAGTTCCAGGTGCTCCTCACTGAGCAGGGCCCTGTGACGGGGAGGAGGGAAGAGCCAAGAATCCCAAAGCAGAGTGGGAAAACCACCCCCAATCCCGGGCAGCCCTTCCCGGCACTTACTTGGTCGGCCGATAATCCGGGATGGAGCGATCCAGGGAAATCTTCTCACTGAGGTAGGAGTTGTAGCCATATTTCTCATGGGGGCCCTTTGCTTTCTCCTCCTCCTCAGGGGACAGGGTGGCTGGAAGGCCACCTTTCCCACGGCCTCCATAGCCTTCGATGAGTCCCAGGGATTTGGACAGACCTGGAGGGAAAACACAAACCCCCCATCCCTCTTAAAATCCATCACTGCTATTCCCAACTACCGAAGAATTTAAAAATACCCCCAAAATCCAGGGTTGCTTTGCTGAAAACATTCTAAATTCTCGGGTTTTGGAACAAAAAGTGACTCCAATCTTGCCATTCCTCATGGCTCAGGCACACTGCTCCTCATGGCTCCACCACTGGCATCCAAGTGATAACCTGGCCCAGGGATCTGTGTATTTATTTAGTTGTTAGGGAGGTTATTTAGGCCTCCTTCCCACTCTCAGAGAGGTAATTACATAGAAGGTTAGGTGTCCCCAGGAGAAGGAGAGGCTGAGCACAGAGTAAGAATAAAACAGGCTTGGTTAACTGCCAGCTGAATGAAATTTTGCTCAGTGTGAACAGTGAACAGCATACAAATGTTCCAGATTTAAAAACAATTTCCCCTCAAAGCTTTCTTATCTTTGAAAGTACAGCATTCCCAGACCTTTATCAAGGGGAATTATTTATTTATATCAGCAGAGCTGAAGGAAATAGGCAAAGTTCAAAATGAGCTGCAGAGGAAGAGCTCTGTGCAGGATTTGGTGGGGACTGTGGGAAGCCAAACTCATGTTCATATTATTATTTATTAGACAGGACACCTGGAATTTTAATATTTTTCATTAGCAGAGATTCACTTTTTTTGTCAGAAACATAAAAATAATTATGGATTGCTTTGTTTTCTTTTTTTTGTTTGGTTGCTGTTGTTTTCCTTAATTAAAGGAAATATTCCCATGTTTAAGGGACAGAGCCCTGTGTGAGAGCAGGACAGATTTTGTCACCTCTGCTGCTTTGGAAGGGACAATAACCTTGAGGCTGAGCACAGGGGTTCACCATGAGCATGATCCAGCTCCCAAACCTACCACAGACTTCCATCATCCAGGACAAAATATTCCTGCCTCTCCACAAGACACAGATTCAAACACATTTTTCCTCCAAAAGTAGCTTTGAGAGGCAGAAAGAAAATCACCTGGGAATGTAAATGACAGTTGGAAGCACAGTTTGAATAATAAATAAATACATAAATAGACAAAGAAATAAATAAATAGAGGAGGAGGATGATAATAACAATAATAATAAATGACAAAATTATTATTACTATTAATAATAATCCTTCTGACAAGGAACCTCTGCACATCCTTCCCAACCCTCACAGCCACAGGGTTATAGAGGGAAAAGGCCCCAGTTTCACCTCAGACACAGACTGCAACTGAGTTAAACAGGGTTTTGGAAGAAATATATTCTCTCAGACACACAATTTTTTTCAAAATGTCTGTTTCTTCACCTTTCTGCCCAGGCACCTGTAGACGTTTCCCCCTGTAGACATTTCCCCAAAGTACCCAAAGTCTTCCCCAGTTCATCAGCTGAGGGTTTTACCACCCCAACATTCTTACAGAAATTCAGTTTATAATTTTAATTCCTTCTCCTCCACGTTCCCCATGAAACAGTTCCACCAAAATCCATACGAAATTCTTCCTGTCTCTCAGTGCAGCTTCTTGACAAGGACTGGAACACTGAGCTGGGAAGTCCTTCCACTACAGGAACCCTCAGTATCCACCAGTCCCCCTTTAAAACTTAATTTTGCTCTTTTTTTGATTCATTTTAACACATTTCTCACTCCCCCAGTGCTTTTATTGGTGCTTTGAAACCATATATTTGGAAAAAGGACTAGAGGAAAGTTTTCCAGGAGAGCACCCAGGATATCCCCCACTCCCACAGGGTGAGGAATGGAGAGGAATATTCCCAGGAGTGCTGTGACAGGGAGGATGTCCCTGTGTGTCCCTGTGCTGAACATTCCCTCCTCAGCCCTGATGTCACCTTGGTGTGCAAGAGTCAAGTCACCTTTGGCAAGAAAGATAATTCCTGTCCAACACAAGAGGAAGAAATTTGCTTCCAGCTGGTTGGAAAGATTCCTCAGGAGGGGCAGGACTGGAAGCAAATGGTTCCAGCAGATCCTCATCCAGTCCATCCATTCACTGGCTTTTATTCACCACCTTTTTGGGCTGCACAAAGGGCACCTTTCTGGGAGCTGGAGATGCCTTTTGTAACTTCAGAGATCACCCTCAGCCCAGCCTGTGTGTTGCTGCAGCCAGGCAGGAATCCAGGGAAAACTCCTTCTCCAAGGGAGCTTCCAGGGCTTTGCATTTCATGTCAGAATCACAGAATATTCTGAAATCATCCAGTCCCTCCATCTGGGGATCAAACCCACGACCTTGGTGGAATTAGCACCATGTTCCAACCAACTGAGCTTATCTTGGCTGCAGAGACATGGACACACTTCCCAGGCCTAAGGAAGGGCTTCCCTGATCTCCAAATGACCTTTTCCAGTCCCTGCAGCAGGACCTCAGGACATCAGGAGCAGGGAGCTACACCCTGCACGATTTGGGAAGCAGCACATGGACTTTCTGCCCTTCCCAGCCTGCATGGGAACATCCCTTGGGTCTCCCAGGACAAGGGATCTCTCGTGCTCACAAGAAGAGCTCTGGTGACACAGGAGCAGGAAGGGGACATTGGCACTGAAGTCACTTGTTCCCCACATAACTGGTTTCCAGCACAGCCTTTTCCTGTGGCCTCCTACCAGCTTTGTGGACCTTCACACATTGCAAACCTCCAGCCCTTTGCCAAAATTCCTCCCAAGGGACAGATCCAATCTCTGCTCTGGGGGACCAGGGCCAGGAGCCAGGGAATGGCTGGAGTTGTGTCAGGGCAGGGGGAGGTTGGAGCTCAGCCCCAGGTTGTGCTTTGCCCACAGGGTGGGTGGGCACTGCCCAGGCTCCCCAGGGCAGTGGGCACAGCCCCAAGGCTGCCAGAGCTCCAGGAGGGCTGGGATGATCCTCTGGGCACAGGGGGGACTCTTGGGGATGGGGCTGTGCAGGGCTCAGGGTTGGACTCCAGGATCCTTGGGGGCCCTTCCAGCTCAGCACATCCTGGGATTCTGTGAAACTTTTTTAAAATTGGCTTGGAAGGACCAGAAGTTACACACAGAGACACAAGGAGCGAGAAATATCAACAGCATCATCCCACCAGCTTTGTGTCCTCAAAGAACAGGGCTAAAAACTGCTCCCAAATCCCAAACCAAATCCTTTATCATCTGAGGCAGAAGTGCTGACCCACTGCCAAGAAGTGCCTCCTGATGTCTGCTCCAGCCCTTCCAGAGACAGAAACAGCACTAATCTCCCAGAAAAAGGGTTGATCCTGGCAGTGAATTCACTCCCTGGTGGATTCTGCACGTTCCTGAGGTGCTCAGAGGCTGCATTGAGATGCTCAGTGTGGATCAGAGCTCTGAGCTTCCCTCACCCCAGAGCCACATTCACCAAGTACCTTAGAAACAAACCCAGGGCTTTTTTTGCAGAATCTACTAAAAATTCTGAACTTTGGAACAAGAGGAATATATTGCTCTTATAGTGCAGGAATAGAAGGAAAAAATCCACAGCACTTAGAGCTGCCAAGATCTGAGCTCCTTCTGCAGGAATGGCCAGACAGCAGATCCCTGGGGACTGACAGAGAGTTGGTTTTCTTTAAAATGATATAAAAATTTAATCTCTCCAGCAAAATTATTCCTAGACTGAGTACAGTTTCAGTAAATAGATTAGTCTCTTCCTGAGCTGGCAGTATATTTCAGGAGGAGACAGGAGTTTTCTAGGACAGAGAAAACCTTCAGTAAAATGCAATATCATGGGATGTCCAGCCTTCACTTCCAAACAGGCTTCCCAGGAGCTGCTGTGAGGGAAAAGCATTTTGCTCCACGTCAGCCTGGATGAAGGAAAACATTAACCCTCCTGCTACAAACCTCAACTGAGGAAACTCGAGGGGACAGGAGCTGGAATTAAAAGGCATTTCTGAGAAACAGGGATCCTGAGCCTTAATGCTGAGGGTGGCAAAGAACATCAGCCTTGCAGTGCCTTAAGGGGGTCACAAGGTGGGTGAAGAGGGATTTGGACAAGGGATGGAGGGACAGGGCACAAGGAATGGTTTCCCACTGCCAGAGGGCAGGGAGAGATGGGATATTGGGAAGGAATTCCTGGCTGTGAAGGTGGGGAGGCCCTGGCACAGGGTGCCCAGAGAAGCTGTGGCTGCTCCATCCCTGGAAGTGTCCAAGGCCAGGTTGGAGCAACCTGGGAGAGTGGGAGTCCCTTCCAACCCAAACCATTCCATGATTCTAATACATGGATTCTAATACATGATTCTAATCCACAAAATTTGTGGACAAGCAATTTTTTTAGCTGCATCTTCCCTTATTTATGTCATCCTGGCACAGGAGTTCCAGAGCTCAGGTTGAAAGGCACATTCCTGCAATAAAGAGGAACATAAACCCCTCTTTCTGCAGAAGGAAGAAATAATACTGAAATGGCACTGAAAAAACACAGGAACCATAAAGAGAAAATGAAAGGAGATGTCTCTGAAAATTACAGCTCCTATTAAGTTAAAGAACCATGATCTTCCAGCCCAGGAGCTCTCGTAGGGTGGGGGCTCCTGGCAGAGATTTGGAGGCCAACAGGACATTTCTGACTTGGGGAAAAAGCAAAAGCAAAGAGGAAAATGGCCCAATCTGTGTTCCAGCTCTCCCAGTGTTCATGGTGCCTGTGCACGACCTCCCAGGGGAGACAGGACACGACTGACAGGCTTTGAGGGCATTTGATAGAACTACAATAGCTACCAAAGGGCAAAATGTCCCAGGTAATGCTAGAAATGATGGGAAAATGAAGTTTTTAGTGCTGTCCTGCTGGTCTCTGCAAATACAGACTATTAAAGGGAGGGTTCATTAATGATAAGGGGAATTGTGGGATGAACAGGCAGCAATTTTCCTTTGCAGCTCTGGGGTAAATCCCAGGACATGGGATTTTCTCTTTTTTCTGAGTTTTTACCCAATTTTTAGCCAGTCTTTGCTCAGGCTTTTTGCTTGTAACACTCAGTAACAGCCATTCCTCTGTAGGTTACACCAATGTAACATGGAACCATGTGGGAATTGTGGAGGGAATAGCAAACACAAGTGGCTCTGCACCTTCCCTGGCACTCACCTCCTCCCCAAAGCATCCTTATACTCCTGCAGAGGAAACTCCAAGTAGCAGCAAAGGCATCAGCAGATAAGAGATCAGGGGGGAAAAACCACTAAAAATTTTTTAAAATGAGCTTAAATACTAGTTCTAGTGAAAAACCAGTGTTCCCCTGAACCCCACACAATTTTACTCCATGGAAGTAGATTTTTCTCAGGGCAGACCACTTATGGAAAGGCAGGATATCCCCAAAAGCAGATGCTGCAGCACTTCCAACAAATGCCCCTTGCTGAAGGATGAATGTCCCTCCCTTTGGACAGTGTTTTTCCAGTGAGCTGTTCTTTAGCATATCAGAATATCTGCACAAGAGCTGCCTGGTGTCCTTCACCATGCAAATGATGTGTTGGTTCAGTGCAGGGATTAACAGGAACACGGGCACTGGCAAAGGGGGAGTCAGGAAAAATTCCAACCTCTGCCTTCCCACTGCATGACAAATGTGAACCCAAAAAAAAGCAGCAGATCCCAGGCTTGGCAAGCAGGGATTTTAGCCAGACACAAGCTGAAAATACAGCATATTTTACCTGTAATCCAACATATTGCATCTCTAAAAAAGCTTCTGCCTGTGGAAAATTATGTGAATAATTCTTGCTGAAATGAATTTGTCCAACAGAGCATTAAGATTTCACTTAAATAATTGTGACATGTGGGTGTGAGGGAAGAGAACATATTTTCCTGCAGCCCAGGCAGACAAAAGGGCCAAAACAGGCTGTACAGGATGGGCACAGCTCATTATTAAATATATTTAAGTGCTCAAGGCCAGGTTGGATGGAGCTCTGAGCATCCTGGTCTGGTGGAAGGTGCAAAGGGTGGAATGAGATGAGCTTTAAATGCCCTTCCAACCCAAACTATCCTGTAATTCCATGATTTAAGGCAGATCAGATGATCATCTGTAGAAGGATGTTCTGAGCAAAGCTGCATTTACATCTTTATGGGAACACTCAGACAATTCAAGGTCTTTTCCCACCTCATACTGCCTGGAAAGGATGGGAGAAGAGAGCACAGGGTTTGAAATCATATTTGAAATATTTAGCCATAAATATCCATTTATATACACATATATGTCCATACAAAGATTCAAAATTGAAGTTTTCTTATCAATATGGAAATGGGAACACAGAAAAATTCCCTTCAGAGCCAGAGGGAGGATCAGCACCCACTGCAAGGACAACACAGACATCAGGGGAATGTCACAGCCAGTCTCACCCTGTTTAGGCCTTTACACAGCCAAGTTTCTGGTTCCAAATGATAATTTCCCAATCCACATTTGCCTCTGGCACAAAAGAACACAAATCATTCCACTGGCTCAGGCTGTTTAGTTCCAAGGGATGGTTTAGTTGATTCTAAAACCAGGGACAAGTAGAAGAGCATGGGCATAACTTTGTGCTCCCTGAAAGGGTGAAGATATTGGCATCTCTCATCCTGCTGCAGATTTCTGGAATAACTTGGTGGAAAAGGTGGGATTTAGGAACAGAGCTGGTGCAGAGTCAGAAATCCGGGGGCTGGGGAGAGCTCAGCTCTGCTCTCTGTGCAGCTCAGCAGGGAGAACAGGCAGAGCTGCCGTGGGAGGCTCAGGCACAGAGAGCTTGTTCAGACACAAAAGACAAGGCTGAAGGTGATTTCTATCCCTGGGAAAACCCTGGACACATGCAGAGCATTGCTGGCAATTTAATAATTAGGGCAATGCTCTTCCCTAGTGGGCACTGCCACCCCAAGAGATGTGTTGCTGCTGGGAGCTGCCCTCTCAAAGGTGGGATTCCCATCCAGAAGCCAGTCAGCTGTTGCAGGTTTCACAGAATTCCTGAATCTGGGAAGGGACCCCCAAGGATCCTGGAGTCCAACCCTGAGCCCTGCACAGCCCCAGCCCCAAGAGTCCCCCCTGTGCCCAGAGGATCATCCCAGCCCTCCTGGAGCTCTGGCCGCCTTGGGGCTGTGCCCCCTGCCCTGGGGAGCCTGGGCAGTGCCCCCCCACCCTGTGGGCAAAGCACAACCTGGGGCTGAGCTCCAACCTCCCCCTGCCCTGACACAACTCCAGCCATTCCCTGGCTCCTGGCCCTGGTCCCCCAGAGCAGAGCTCAGGCCCTGCCCCTCCTCTGCCCCTGCCCAGGGACTTGGCCCTGCAATGAGGTCTCCCCTCAGGCTCCTCTTCTCCCAAAATGAGCAGTTCCACCCTGCTGCCCTTCACATGGTCCTTGGTTTCTAATGGATGTGGTTTCCTGTGCTCTTCCCCCCAGTCCCTGCACATGGTGTTTGCCCCCCAAATCACCCCCATGGCAGGGCTGGCACAGGGACCCCTGTGATCCACGTGCAGCTCACGGAGTTTTGGGATGGAATTTGCTGCAACAAACCACATCACTCCATCAGCAGGGCAGGACTCAGGCATTGTAAGGAAGGATCTGCATTTTCCAGGCATTGATACATCTGAGACAGTTTCCAAATGCTGCAGTGACAAACATGGACCAGCAGCCGAGTCACGATTCCGGAGAACAGGCTGGGATCTGGGAGTGGGGAGGGATGGAGGGGATTTGCAGAATTGGTAAAGAGAAGAATATGTTGCAGCAATCTCACTTGCCTGTTATGACACACAAATACAAATTTATATCTGAGTAACAGATGGAGCATCATATTCTGGAAATAGCTGTTATTTATTGGAAAGAAGGGAGGAAAAAGAGGCACAAAGTAGATCACGATGTGTAACAAAAAGGAAAATCAGGGTCAAAGGCATCACTAAGAGCATGCAGTGAGACAGCTGACTCCAGGCACACCACATCTGAGCTCAAGGTGTTGAAGAACTCCAGAGAGCTCACTTTACTAAGGGCTGCTTCCAGGGATTCAGTCACCTGGGATGGAGGTACAACCATTTCCCCACCACCAGCACACAGCAAGGTGGTGAGAACAGTCTGGAGCAACCTTCTCACAACCTTCTCACAACTGTCTCACAACCTTCTCACAACCTTCTCACAACCGTCTCACAACCTTCTCACAAACTTCTCCCTGCTCTTTTATGGTGGCAAAAACCATCACAAAGCACCACATGCCCAGGCAGCAATGAGAGAGCAAAGAACACTCTTAGAGAGGGGAGGGAAAATGTACAGAAGAGCATCCAACCCAGAATCCCAGAGTGGGCTGGGTTGGAAGGGACCTTAAAGCTCATCTTGTTCCACCCCTGCTCATCTTGTTCCACACCTCCCACTATCCCAGGTTGCTCCAACCTGGCCTTGGACACTTCCAGGGATGGGGCAGCCACAGCTTCTCTGGGCAACCTGTGCCAGGGCCTCACCAACATGACCAGAAACAAGTAATGAGCCCTAATTAGAGAGGGAACGATGCCCAGCAGAGCTGAGCATCCTGGCACAGCAGCTGGATCCCAAGGCAACACAGCTGGGCTTAAATGCACCTTCCTGGGGGGACACTCTGGCATCAGCAATGTGAGTTCTCTGCATTCCAAGGACCCTTTCTCTCCATTGCTGGAGCAAAAATGCTCCACAGGCTTCTCCCTCCAGGCCTGTCAGGCCACTTCCCCTCTTAATACCAGACTAGAACCCTTAAGACCAGACCACAACCCTCAAGACCAGACCAGAACCCTTAAGACCAGACCAGAACCCTTAAGACCAGACCAGGACCCTTAAGACCAGACCAGAACCCTTAAGACCAGACCAGGACCCTTAAGACCTAACTAGAACCCTTAAGACCAGACCAGAACCCTTAACACCAAACCAGGACCCTTAAGACCAGACCAGAACCCTTAAGACCATACTAGAACCCTTAAGACCAGACCAGAACCCTTAAGACCAGACTTGTACCAGGTGAGCAGGGCTGGCTGCTCCACTCCCAGCCATAAATCTGGAGGGACTGCTGAGTCCCCAGGACAAGAGGGGACTGTGGGCACAGAAGTGGCTGCTCTGTGCCAGGAAAATGCTCCATACAGGAGGGAATGACCCCGGCCCCTCCTCACACTGACAGCAGGGAGGTGGAGAAGCCCCACTAAAAGCCTTGCCCAGCAATTCATCTGCTGTGAGGGGACACAGAGAGATCTAAAAGCTGATGAAGTATCATCAGAGGGGTCTGTATGAGCAGCCTCCCAGTGCCATAGAACACAAACAATGACAGGACTCGATGTTCCAAATCTGATGCTGTTCCAGGAGCTTCCAAGATCAATTTAGGGCCTGTCACCATTCCAAAGACAGAGCAGGGCCCTGCTCCACACACCTCACGCTGTATTGATTCAGCAAATCCCTGAGTGCAAGCTCTGCACTTGGTGAGCTCTGCTGAAGCTCCCAAATTATTCCCAAACATTCCAATAGACTCAATGCCTGTGGGACAACTCAGGACACAGGAGCTGGAATGAGCAAGGCCAAGGGCAAGAGCAATCTGGCACATTTACACTGGTCAGCCATGAGCCTGTGATGAATTCAGCCATTGTCTGCAGCTTTATTTTTAGAAGGCAGGTTGCAATTCAAGCAGGAATGAATCGTTTTCCTCTGGGAGCTGCTGGGACATCATTGTGGCAGGACACAACCTACCTGCAGGAGTGCTCAGAGACCTGCCAGGGGCAGCTGGAGTTACAGAAACTCCATCACTGGAAGCCTTCAAGGTCAGGTTGGAAGGGGCTTGGAGTAGCCATTGGAAAAGGCTGATCCTTAAAGGTGCCTTTCAACCCAAACCATTCCTTGACTGTGATTCTGCACTGTCTCCTTATTTATTTTGAGGCCCAACCCCAAGAGCACAGTGGAAAATCAGGACACTTTATAACATCTTCAGCACAGTTTGTGCCCAGGCAGTTTGAGGGGCCAAATTGGAAACCATTCACCACCAGACAGTCACTCCCACCAGTCAGTGCCCAAAATCCAGGCTCAGACAACCCTGTGTGACTTGCATTGCTGCCTCCTCCAGTGTAAAAATTTAACTTCTTTGTGTAACACAGGCCATTCCCACCCTCATCACAACCTTCTGCACCCAGGCAGAGCTGCTTGGGCACATCACAGACCTGTCCAGTGCCACAACAGGATCACACAGCCAAGGGTGGGGAAACAAGAATTTCTTAAATCCATTTTGTCCCAGAGAAACTGTGACTGGAGTTACACCCACAGTGGGACAGGGAACTGCAGCAGAACCACAGGAACAAGTATGGAAACAGGCAAAGAAAAGAACCCACAAAACACAACAGTTTTTAAACCCTATTCAAGGGTTATCAGGAATATTTGGCATTTTTATTTTTACAAGGAATCTGTTATTTCCAGATAGTGTCTCTATAACAAGCTGTTCATGTTTGTGGTTCCTTTTAATGCATGTTCTTGTTTTCCTTTCTGAAAACATTTCCTCTCTCTATAGATTAGCCTGTTGGAAAGGGGAAAAAAGTTGCCATTTGGCAAGAAAAGAGATGAAGAAATCCCAGAGTGTGGTGCAGACATAAACAAAACTGGCTGCTCTGCCTTGGGTTTGAGTTTTGGGGGGGGAGTGTTGTAGGTCCCACATTCAGCAACAAACTGTGTGAGCCCCAAGCACGGGGCATCTCCTCCACAGAGCCCTGGGAGCCAGGGATTGGGAAAGGGCAGAGAACTGGAGATGGTCACCAAAATGTTGGACCAGGCTGTGAAACCTCACAGAGGTTATGAGGGACCCAAGGAGCTCCCTCCTCCTTCCCTACTTCCCACTCCTGGAGGTTGAGGAGGAGGAAAACGTGGGTGGTTTGTAATCCATGGCCCCAAGAAGAGTTCCATGGCTCTGAGACAAAGGGCCAAAAAGCTGGACATCAGTGGACAAAGAAAGAAATGGAGCCTGAGAAAGGCCACTGCTCAGAGGGCTCCTCAACCTGCTTTCTCTACAGGGGCCCTTTGATCCATATTATCCCTCCCTGGGCTATCCCTGAATGTTCAACAATTGGAAATGCTGAACTGTTCTTTAAAGGCCAACGTAACAAGGAATGGATGGCATGGTCCAAAATGGGCTTTCCCTAAAAAAAAGAATGTAATGATGATGTTAACTTGGCTGCAGGAAGAGAAACTCTGAGTTACCAGGTACATCCTCAGCAAGTGTGTACAGGCTTCACTCCTCTAATTTACTGAGCTGTGAACTTCCTACTTACTTTTCAAGGTCAGGAAAGTCTATTTTACGGGGCTTTGCTCAGTGCATTTAAGTTCTTTGATGCCACTGGGTCTGGCTGTGCTCAGACATGCCCCTCACTCAGTGCCCCAGACAATTCATTGCTGGTTTTTGGGTGTGCATTCCATGCTCTCAGACCCTCAGGCCACCCCAGAGAGGCCTTGTGCTCCTCAAACTTCTTCCCTTCTGGACAAATAGGTCCCAGGGGTGACGTGCAACATCCAAGGGCAGAAATACAGCAGCTCATTTGGTCATCAGAGAGGAATATCCTCCACTGAATGCCTTTCTTTTGTGCCCATCTGCCTTCTCCCCCAAGCACACAATCCATGGATCCAAGGTGGGCTGTGTAACACCTGTATTGTTGGAGTGGACACAGTGGGCACCTCTGAGACAAAACCTGCTCCAGAGTCACTCAGTCTCTACATGGGGAAGGCAGAGTTTTGTGTGTGTTCAGGTGCTTTGCTCCCAAACCCAACTCCCTGAAAATACTCAAAATGTTGAAGTAAAGCCTGAGCTGAAGTGATTTGCCAGACAGGGCCTTGAGGAAGGAGGGCTGGGGCTTGGTGTGTGCCCTCAGTGCACATCTGGGACTGGTTATGCTGCTCAGCACTGGGACAACCCCTGAGGCCCCAGAGCTGTGACTGTTTAACTCTGTATTTCTGTACAGAGCTCCATGTAGGCACTAAGTGCTTTAAAGACATAATTAATGCTCAAAGCACTCCTGAGAGGGAGCTAAATATAGGACTTGGATTTTAAGGTACTTGAAGTAGGACTGTCCTTGTTCTTTTTGTAGAACACTGGGTACAACAGGGGACAGGGTACAACAGGCTCTGGATCCCATTTTGGTTGGTGCTCCAAGTGAACTCAGGAGAAAACACACCTCACTCCTTTTCTGGATAGTCAAATACAGAAAACAATTTGGCCAAGGTGACTTAGCCAGAAAGGATCAGTGTCTACAGACAGAATCTGGGAAACTGGAGAACTTTCTACTTCCTGAACAACCTGCTCTTCCTCCTGGAGTGACCAAATGACAAAGTGACAACTGAGCTCTGATCACAGGGTGGCCCTTTGAGCCAACCCTGAGTGCACAGCTGATCTTGGGACACATCAATCCAGAGGCCTCAACCACTACAACCCTTGCCAAGATCCAGTTTTGAGCACAAGGAGTGTTTGGAGCCTTTTTTTGAGAGCAACACAATCAATCACAGCGATGACAAGAGCCCCAAAGGAGGACCAAGCACCAAGGCGTGCTCTGTCTCCATGGACCAGCCTCCAACAGAGCTTCCCACACATCCCAGGGATGTGCCACCAACATCAGGACACTTGTCACTTCATTTATCACCTGTGGACCAGAAAGCAAAGAGGACTCACAGAACATGGCCTTGGCCAAACCCCCTCTCTGGAGGAACCACCCTGTGTTTGCCATATGGTGCCACAACTTCCCAGGCAGGCACAATCCTCATCTGTAAAAGCACTTGTAGAAATATTTGTAGATGACCTGAGCTCTTGTTTTTGAGCATTTCTTCTTATTATCAAAGTCCAGTACCAGATAAAGGAATTGGAGTCGCAGCTTCTCAGTTTTTCTTGTTGTTTATTAAGTTCTTATCACAACTTCAGCATGTCACCCCAACCTGGGTTTAACACACCAAAGCATGTGCTGCAAAAGCTGTGGAATGGTGGCTGCTGAAAGGTTTTAAGGACTCTGATAACCAATGATATGATAATACGTATTGTATTTACAATTCTGTACCAGTAATCATAACTTGTTACTAACATGTTTCTTCTACCTCAAATCTATTCTACCAACGCCTAAGTGTCATCTCTACTGCAGTATAAGGAACAAGAAGAAGAAGAAAGAACTCAAGGCAACACCCAAAATCCCCCATCTTGTCTTCTTTTATATCTATACTACAAAACCTAAAACTACAAGTTTCACTTCTGTGACAAACTAAATTATAATCTAAGTTATATTTTTGTTGCTTTTGCTTCTTCCATCAATGTTGGAAGCTTTTCCCAGGGACACAGATCAAAGACTATGTGCTCCTGGGTTCTCTGCGAGGGTCCCAGACCCTCCAGGGCAATTTGAGGTGTAGTCCAGATATCCTGGACTCCGACACTCATCCCCATTTTCCCTTCCAGCCCTTCAATACACACATTTCCTTCTGTCATTCTATCCTACCTTCACCTGATTTCCATCCCTTCGAGTCCCAGCACAGCCTCCCTCCCACCCCACATCCCTTGTCCCCTCAGCCACCCTGTCCCCAGCACTGGGCCAAATCACAGCCACCACCTGCCTCCTGGGAGTTTCCCACCCAGATTCCCAGGAATACTAATGAATTCCCCCCTAAAAACTGTGCTAATGAGTAACCCTGCAGCTCCCAGCTCACAGGCAGAGACTGTTTTTTTGATACTTTAGTTAAAATACTTTTTGATACTTTAGTTAAAAAAGAGTAGCTGCTTTGCCATTTCTCATTCTAAACATGTAGGGAGAAAGACATAAGTCCAGATTTAATTAATCTCCAAAATGATCATCTTAAACAATTTGGGAAGTACCTCACAACAGCTCAAACACTGTTATATCTTCCTCTCACTCTTCCAGCTCCCTAAGGAATGCAATTAGCACCCTCTGGCAAAGCTGGCCCTCTTCACCCTTCAGCAAATTGAAGGACTTCAGGGGGGGAAAAAGTGTTGTACAATCCCGGGGTCACCAACCTCATTTAGCAGCTCCCTGCCTTCCCAGGTCGGGTTTAGCAGGGAATCAGCTGCAGGGGACATGGAGCTGCCAAATCCTGAGCCCCATCCCTGCTCAAGTAGTTCCTGCTGTGGAAAAGATACCCTAAAAAGATGCTCTTTCAGAAGAAAAGGGTGCTGCTTACAATCCCCCAAATAATCACAAATCCAAGGAAGGAAAACTGCACCTTACTGGGAGCCCTGGACAAACAGCAGGAGCTGAGCACCTGAAGTTGGGACACTTTTCTCTGCCAGGACAGGGTCACACGAGGCCTGAAGGGGATCCTTTCTTTTCCCTCACTCTTTCCTAAAGACATCTTTCCAGGATCTGCCACTTTTTTCTTCCTGTTTGCCATGACAAACCCTTCCTGAGTCTGCAGAGACTGTGTTGTCCTTGGGGAAATGGTTTATGAGCAAAACACAGCTCAGGCCAAGAGAAAATCCAAAAGCATTACATCCATTTCTCCCTGTTTATTTATTTATCAAGGATATACCACCTTTTGACAACACCTGAGAGCATCTGGGATCTGTAATTCAGAGAGAATAAGAAATGTAGAGCATGAAATGAGGAAAGGCAGGGAGAGCAGAGAGCTGCTGTCCCAACTCATCCTGTGGCCTTGAATGTTGAGTTTACACTCTCAAAAGGGAACAGGACTGAAGGATTGCACTTGCTCTTCAGTGTGAAGTTTTCCATCACATCAGGAATTCACATCTCTGCTTCTATTTTACCACCCTGTGCTCAAGGCACTTCTTGCATCTCCAAGGCTTTCCAGGCCACAGCTCTGGATTCCCATCCACAAATCCTGCCCTGAGCACCTTCCTTTTCCTTCCTTCCCCTTCTCCTACACTCTGTGTGCCACGATCCACCATCTGTATCTCACACATCTCACCCTGATGCTCCAGATCTTCAGAAACATCCTCCAGTGATTCCAGAGGCTTCCTTCTACCACAGAGGGAATATTGGTGTTCCTGGCTATTAAAGCATCTAATGGCAGCATTTATCCCTCTTTTCCTCAAAACTGGTCCTTCTCCCTTCAGCCTGCCATGGAATTCACCAGCAGATACCCCTTTTATTCTACAGAACCATGGGAAGTGTAATGTCACTGCTCTGGATTTATTCCTCTGGATAAACCCGTACTCAGATTTCAAATTATTGATGGAAACAGATCCCCACCAGAAATCCAGACTCCAAACTGCCTTGGATTTGTTCCAGGGCTGCTTAGGTGTCACAGCTCAGGTGTGCACTGGGACTTCAGCACTTTTACATCTGAAATTTGGATTAACTTCCAAAATCTGTGAGAGGCTTCCCTGGAGGAAAGGCAGGAGGGAGCTGTGACACCCCTGCACTGCAGGCTGAGCTCTCTATGAACTTAAAAGCAAGTCATTAGACTGATTTGCATGAGTAAAAGCAATTATCTCCTCACAACCCCTGGCTGGAAGGGCCTGAAACCTGCTGCCAGCACCTGAGGGCACTGCAGGGTTGGCAATTCCTCCCCACACTTTCTAGAGATTAAAACAAGCCCCTGAACTGCTGAACCCGAGCTGCTGATGGTTTCAGAGCAGTGGGAGTCCCTGCCCTGGATTCCAGTGTGAAAAATGAGTGAATCAATTTTTTTTGGCTTTCCCATATAGGTTATAGAAATAATTCTGTTACTTATATAGAAATGCTCATTGTTAAGGTGGGGTTTTTTATATGAATATTGTTTAAGCTGAGTTTTTCATAGGAATACTCCTGTAAGCTTTCCTGGCTAAGTTTTTGCATGTTTTACATATATACTTCTTGTTGTTAAGACACAGGAATGTTTTTTTTAGACATGTACCTCTTTTTGTTTTAAGAATATAGT
Organism: Calyptomena viridis; assembly: GCA_013390005.1. Lineage (NCBI taxonomy): Eukaryota > Metazoa > Chordata > Aves > Passeriformes > Eurylaimidae > Calyptomena > Calyptomena viridis. Next base: position 166,549 of record WEIV01005268.1, read on the forward strand.
TTCAAAGTGAAAAGGGCCCCAAAGAAATTAAGAGTGTGAGTTTAGATAACCAATCCAAAACCCGAGAAGAACAAGACCAGCTAAGAAGAAAAGGAGTTGGAAAAAAGATAACAGACTCCAGGAGTGTAAAACCAGCTAAGAAGAGAAGAAGTTGGAAGAGATAACAGGTGACTGCCAAGGGTGTGAGCCCAGCTAAGTTGGGAAGATGAACAAATTCAAGGACTACCCTGAAATACCTGATAAAGGAAATTAAAAGGCCCACCTAAAGAAACTGAGCATGCTCTAAAAAGGCATGGGAAATGAAAATGAGCTAATGAATATGTTAAAATTGTATGAATAGGTAAACCCTAGACTGTATAAAAACCAACAACTCCCTGAGCAAAGTGTGTTCTTACTCTGTCAGACACCCAGTGCTGCTTTGCTTTGCTTTGTCCCTGAATAAATTCCTTCTAAAATGAAACAGAGGAGTGGGTTTTATTTCTCACACCAGTGAGCCCTAATTCAGATCCTTTGTGTCTAAGACTGGCCAGTTTGCTGTGGGTCGGTGCATTTTGGGGTGAACACCCACAGAATCTCACTGCAGAAAAACACAGGAAAAGTTCTCCCTGTGCCACATCACCCTCATTATCTGCTTGTATCTGTCATCACTTCTTGAAGGTCCAGACTAATTTCAGGACCAGGAAGATTAGGAGCAGTTTGATGCAGGTTTTTTCCTACCTTCATGCAGATGTTTATGCTGGAGGAGGGATAGGGGGGGATTAGGGCACACAGCACAAAATAAATATATTTGTGCTGCTCGAGGTTGCAGCTCCAAAGTGGGGCTGGCAAGAGTTTGAGGTACTAGAAATTGCTAAAAAAACCAACACCAAAACATCCTTTCTAAAGGTCAGATTCACACGAGGATCCATTTAGAAGGACAGTATCACATCCTCCAGGCCAAGTAATTTGTCATATTTTCAATACATGCACACTTGTAAGAAATGTGCTGCTCATTTCAACTAGATCAGCCTCCAAAATCAATTGTTTCAGCATCAAGTCTTTTGAAAGAGAGAAACAGCACATGGGCTACACCCCAAACCCCCCAAAACCCCTCACAGGCAGAGCCAACCCAAGGAGAGCCAGCCCACCCCTGAGCACAGAGGTGAGGGGACACCAGAAGGTATTTTGCATAAATTAAGGCTTAAATGGACATTTTTGGCTGTATTTGATGTCCCAGCACGGCTGTTCTTGTGCTCCTGTGTCACCCAGAGCACAGATAAAAACCTAAGCATGAGAATATCTGCCAGAAAAAAAGGACAATATATATATTTACTGGTTTTTCAAAAGGTCCCAGGGTAAATTCTCCAATTTTGCCCAGATTAATTAGAGTAATTAGTTAAGTCATTAACTGTAAGGTCTGTAAAGCACAGTGTTATTTTATTGTTCATTTGTACTCAATGAGATCTTGATACATGGCCAGGTTTCCTAAACAATACCTAGGTACAAATAACTACTGACAACAGCAATAAATGCAATATATTTAAGGTGACTGCAAGACTCTGGGAGGAAGATGTTAATCAGCACAACTTTATCACCCTCAGAACAATTTTATCACCCTCAGAACATGCCCCAGCAGGGACCTGACCCTGCTCTGAGGGCTCTGTGTGTTACTGCCAAACCAAAAATAAAAAAGAGAATCACAAACTCCTCTTGATTTGAAACTGGGATTCCATTATTGCATTGCTGAGACTTCAGGCACTGAACAGATTTTTACCAAATCTGCTTTTATCTTTTGCAATGTCAAAACTCCCATCTCCAGCCAACACCGGCTGCTCCGCTGACTTATTTTTAAACACTTGCCAGTGTGTTCTAAAATGAACATCCCTCCCCTCCCAAGGCTGGAGGAAAGAGCTGCATCTCCACAGGGAGAGCAAATCCCATTTGCTGAGCAATCCTGGGATCCTCAAGGTTGGAGGGGAAGGAGAGGCTGAGGAGTCCAGCTGGACGTGGCAGTGCTGGGGGGTGACAAGGTGGGATCAGCCACAGGGGGGATTTAATGATCTTGGAGGGCTTTTCCAACCGGGATAATTCTGTGAATCTCCAGTAGGAACCTTCTATTAACACCTCCTGGTGTTCTCATGGGACACCCTCAGGTAAGTTGGCTGCACTTTGTGCTTGTAATTACAATTTTCTCCACTTCAATGCCCCAAAAATCCAACATTTCCATGTATCACCCACCTCTTACCTTACAGGGGGATCTCAAGGCAAGGAAATCACAGAACTTTTCCAACCTGTGTGGGCTGTGTCAGTCAGGCTGCACAGGAATGTCTGTGCATGGATAAATGCTTCCCATATGAACTCTGAAATAATTCAGACCTCAATCCAGAGTTCCCCATATGTTTCATGCCTCTAACTGTCAGCAGAAAGTAGCTTGTTCTTTATGTTAAAAAAAACCTCAAACCCTGCTGTGGATATTTCTGGCATCTGAATTCTGTGTTGGCCCCTGCATTAGTCAAATGAAATAATAAAAAGCTAAAAATCATTACGTGAGGTCTAATCCTGTCTTAAACACAACTCTATAATATAGACTTAGTAATCAAGTACTATTTCCAACTGTTAGGAACAGAAAAAAAATCTGATTCTGGTAAAAGTTTTCAGGTAATTTCAATTAATGGCCCCAGTAAAATAAAATAAAAATCAGTCACTTTTCTTCTCAGGTTTTATCCCATATGCAGAGTGATGTAGTCACTGCTGCCCTGCCTAAAATAAGCACATCATGTTTTCATTCACATGATTCACTATTATGTGAAGTTTAAACAAAATCCATATGTTGGCAGCAGCTCCCAAATACTTCCTGGCCCAAACTACCAACAAGAGCTCCATAAAGCCAGTTTTCCCCTCCATAAAGCCAGTTTTCCCCTCTATAAAGCCAGTTTTCCCCTCCTTCCAGCCACTTTTCCAAGCCATCTGCTCTGGAAAGCCCCTCTGGAGCCATAACATGTGCCTGCAATATCCTGTGGCCAAAGGAAGAAGGGAATTCAATCCCTAATGACACTGCACCCAGGTTTAGGTACAAAATCTGAGCTCCTGGAAGAGCCCAAGGAATCACAGAGGATCAAAACACAGATGAAAACTCTTGTTGCTGATCCAAGGGCTCCAAGACCACGGGCATCCCGATGGTCCTGAGCATGGACTGAGTCCTGCTGAGCTCATAAATGGTCCCCAAACCTGGGGACAGGCAAGAGCAGCAGCAGAGGAAAGGAGGATGGATGGGTTTGTTTGCAGTGACACCCAAGCCATGGAGCTGAGCAGGAATGATCTGATGGTCCCTCCTTTCCCTCAGGGCTGTGCAGAGCTCACCCAGGTACCTCTGGATCCCACCCACAGCCTGGGACCCTCTGGTTTCACTGATCCCCCCAAAGTGCTGGGCAGCCCCCAAAGTCTCCCACCACAGTGGGTTGAGGTTATTTTTGATTCCCAACCGTTTGAGCTCAAGGTAGAGCAGGAATCCCTCCCTGCACCAGCAATAGAGACAAGTCATCCATGACCTTTTCCAGTCATTTGTACATCTCATATGTGCTCCAGAAATATAAAGTGGCTAAATCACTTTATATTTAAAAANTATATATATATGTCCAGACTGGACACTCTCTAGGAATGCTAGAAAAACTAGTGAGGAGAATTTCAGCCTCCAAAGCTTTTGGGAGCTGTGAAAGTCCTACCAGCTCCTCATGGAAACACTCCCGTTATCCAGCACTGCCTCTTCCTGCTGTGTGGGCCCAGGTCAGCAGAGCAGATACCCAACTAACTCCCACCTAAAATGGCATCACCACACCCCAAAAAGCCCAATCTAAAAGTATTTTCAGTTCCCGCAGTGCTGAGGAGGAACTGGGAGTGCACAGAGGAACGTGACGGGCTCAGAGGAGCAGCTGAGTTGGATGATCCTTGAGGGATCCTTCTAAATCAGGATATTCCCTGATTTTATGAGCACTGAAGGCAGCAGATGGAGGAGCAACAGAGAGAAGAAGCCAAGTGGTGGAACCACAGATTTCTTGCATCTTTCTTACACCTGACTTGGGCTTGGCTGTAAAACACAAGTGTTCAGATATTGCAGATAAGGCTGTTCCTTAATCTTGAGGTGGAGACCATTCAACTGCAGGAAGTTCCTCAAGTCTGGAGTTCCAGGCAAAGGAAAAACATGTGTCTTCCAGAGCTCACTGGCAATTTTCCCATTTTAATGTCATCCAGCAATAAATTTAGAGGCAGATCTCTGGATTTTGTCTTTTGAGCACTTCAGGTCTTACAATGCAAGTACACATACAAAGCAGGTAATGGCAAAGCAAAAACAATCCTCGCTATAAAATGTGTAAATGATACTTTAAGGGAATCAAAAGGAAAATTAGTGATTTCACAGGGTGAATTTTCCCTTGGAAAACTGCTGTTTTTCTAACTTCTCCTTACATCTGTGCAACCCTTTTAAAAATCAAGCCATACAACAGATCCAGTGAAAATACTGAATAAAATACTATAATATCACAGCCCTGCCTTTCCAAGGCAGTGATTAAGATAAGAGAGGAGAAGAATGCAGAGAGATTAAAGGCAAGGCTGGAGCAGCATGTGTGCTGCAGCAGATCCCACTTATCTCCCATGTCACCTCCCCATCACATCCCCGTGGCACATCCCAACCTGTCACACATCCCGGGCTCTACATCAGCAGATTTGTCATCCTGGGAGCTCTTCACTCATCCCTGCTCCACCCTGTGGGTGTGCACAGTGCTCACACGTGCCACAGCAACCTGTAGGAGCTCAAGTCCTCGAAGCAACAGGTTTTCCTTCCCATTGAGGCAGCACAAATGTGTTTGTTACCTGAGAGCCCAACATGGAAAACACAGAGACAGAGCCAGCTGGGGCTGGGAGGGCTCTCTGCTCTTACACATCATTTCTTTTACAGGCTGGATGTTTCCAGCTGGGATAGAGAAAGATATTAAAAAGGCTTCCCATCCTCTGCCCAACTGAGAGCTCTGGTTCAGGCATCTGACACACAATTTGCATATGCAGCAGATTTCCCAGGCAAGCACCTGTAGCTGGGTGTTCAAGGGTATTAAATCATATCTAATTTGAGTTAAAGCTTAACAGAGCTCAAGGAGCATCTGGGCAATGCTCCCAGGCACAGGGTGGGATTGTTGGGGTGTCTGTGCAGGGCCAGGACTTGGACTTGGATGGTCCTTGTGGGTCCCTCCCAGCTCAGGATATTCAGTGATTCTGGGATTCTGTATTTGGAAATAGAAATGATTTATGAGGATCTGAGCCAAATGATTTGTCTGAGGTCACAGGAGGCACATGGGAGAGGCAGAACCTCAACTTGTCCCACAGCAAACGTAACTAGTGACAGTCTTTCCTCCTGGCACATCAGGTACTTTGGGGGCACAGAAGGAGATGCTTCAGACACCAGCTGTGCCCCATTCCCAGTGGGGTCCTGCCTGTGCCATGGATGCATTTCCCAACCCACTGATGAATAAGGGCAGGGATCTGCCCCTGGAGCAGCATCTTCCTCTCCAGGTACAAAACTGGTTAACCATGTTGTTTGGGTACTGCTCACCCAGTACCTTCCCAGTCCATGGTGGAAGCCCAGAATCCCAGGCTGGGGTTGGAAGGGACCTTAAAGCCCATCTCACTCCATCCCCTGCCATAAGCAGGGACACCTCCCACTATCCCAGGTTGCTCCAAGCCCCATCCAACAGGTATGTGATGTGCCCTTGTCTCAGCACCCTGTCTCAGCAGTGCAGGGACCTCATGGCAACTCTCCCAGATCAAGGTCTGGGGTCCCATCACAAACACCAGAACCCACCACCCCACAACCCCCCCAAAGGCTTCTCTGACAAAAACCAAGCACCTCTGACACCCTCATCACTCTCCGTGCTGGGGAGAAAATTAATGGTGCTGGCAGGGGGTGCTGAAATCCTCATAAGGCTTTGTGACACCCTTAGCTTTCCAAGAAACATCTGGATTTGGGAAAACAACTGCAAACACTCCATAGGCAAGGAGAGGTGAAGGGGCAGTTGGTGCTTTCAGCATAAAGTGCTTTTCCCTGTGGATGTGGACAGGCCCATTAACTTGGGGATACTAATGAACTTAATGCTAAAGATGTGCTTAAGTGGACCTGGGTCTGGGGGCCAAGGGAACAAATGGTGGGGCAGATCTGTACAGGGAAGAAGGAATTTAGAGCTGGTCACCAGTGGGGTTCCCCAGGGCTCAGAATTGGGCCTAGTCCTGGTCAATGTCTTTATTAATAATTTGGATGAAGGGATTGAGAGCACCGTCCATAAATTCATGGACAACATCAAGTTGAGTGGGAGTGTTGATCTGCTGGAGGGTAGGAAGGCTCTGCAGAGGGATCTGGACATGGGATGAGGCCAGTGGTGTGAGGGCAAGTGGCAAAGTGGCAGATCCTGCCACTGGGTCACAACAATGCCAGGGAGGGCTCCAGGCTGGGGCAGAGGGGCTGCAAAGTGCTCAGGGGCAAAGAGGTGCTGGTCAACAGGAGCTGAACATGAGCCAGGTGTGCCAGGGGGGCAAGAAGGGCAAGAGCACCCTGGTCTGTGTCAGTCACAGTGTGGCCACAGCCCAGGGCAGGGACTGTCTCTGAGCTGGCACTGCTGGGGCACCTCCAGCCCTGGGGGCACTTCTGGGACCCTCAGGACAAGGAGGACATGGAGGGGCTGGAGTGGGTCCTGGGAAGGGAATGGAGCTGGGAAGGGGCTGGAGCACCAGGACCAGCTGAGGGAGCTGGGGGGGCTCAGCCTGGAGAAAAGGAGGCTCAGGGGGGACCTTCTGGCTCTTCCCAACTCCTTGACAGGAGTGGGAAGCTGGGGGGGGTCGGGCTCTGGTCCCAGGGAACAAGGGACAGGGTGAGAGGGAACGGCCTCAAGTTGCATCAAGGGAGGGTCAGGTTGGACATGAGGAGCAGCTCTGAGGGGGACCTGGGAGATCTGAGGGACAAAGAGCTGTCCCTGAGCAAGCAGAGTGTCCTGGAGGCCAAGGAGGACAATGGGTGCCCTGGGCAGAGCATTCCCAGCAGGGCAGGGAGGGGATCCTGCCCCTGTGCCCAGCCCTGGGAGGCACATCTGCAGGGCTGGGGCAGGGCTGGCTCCTCAGCAGCTCCTGCAGTGGATCCAGAGGGTGAGGGTGAGGAGGGACTGGAGCATCTCCCTGAGCAGGAAAGGCTGAGGGAGCTGGGGCTGTTCAGCCTCCCCAGGGGACCCCACCCGTGGGTGCAGGGAGGGGCAGGGGATGGACCAGGCTCTGCTCGGGGGGGCCCAGCAATGGCACAGGAGCAACAGGAAAAAGTGATGCCCAGGAAGTTCCAGCTGGACATGAGGAAGAACTTCTTCCCTGGGCAGTGACCCAGCACTGAACAGGCTGCCCAGGGAGGCTGGGGAGTCTCCATCCCTGGGGATATTCCAGAACCCTCTGGACACATCCTGTGCCATGTGCTCTGGGATGAGGTGGCACCAGATGCCCCACTGTGGTCCCTTCCATCCTGCTGTTTTGTGACCTGGTGCAGTAAAGTGGCTTTGCTTTCTGGGAAAAAAAATAAGCCTCAGGCACAGAGGTTGGGATTTTTAGTGCTGGATCTCTAAGGCTGGGCTCCTCAAGCTATGGATTGAGAGAAGAGATTTCCAAAGACACACATGAAAGTTCCTTTTCCAAAGGTTGGTTGAATTGCAATCCTGCAGAAACCTGGGGATCTTTTTATCCTAACACACTGCTGAGCAGCTCCACTGATGAACTGCATTAAAGCACATGAAACTAAGCCTAACTTCTGTAAAAGACTGAGTCTTACTGATTTATGATAAAATTTGGCCTTCAGGCCACGTGGATTCTTTAGAAAACGTCGCCTTTGATTCCTCTTGACGTCACCTAATGCTGGGCCCTTGAAAATCTCCTCCTTACACAGAAAGCAGGATTTGGGAGTATCAGGTTTGGAAAATGTATCTGAAAGACCGACACTGTTCTTGCTCTAGGATGAGTTACCTTACTCCTTATCACTGCACTTGCAAGATCTCTGGGGTTTTTTTTAATAAGAATATAAGGGAAGATTAAAAGGTGTGTTATGAAAAACGACCTGGCAACACAGAGATGTGAGACAGGATAAGGGAAGTGATTTTTCCCTTGCAGTGACTTTAATATAAATATTTTGTTTATGTTAATGTAATTATGTTAATGTAAACAGCTCAACATTAGCATCAACAACAGCACAACAAATCAGGAGGTGCCCTGACACCTCTCAGCCACGGAGCCACAGCTCATCTGTGGCCACAGCCCAAGTGCTTGCACACAAATCGACTCCTCAGGCCCCCTGAGTCCAAACCAAAGCCTGGGCTTGCAGCCCACAGTCCATCTGTGCCCAGACACAACCCCCTGTCCAGCCTTTCTGAACATCAGGCAGCTCAGACACAATTTAAATCATGAGTCCAGCAACTTAATCCAGCTACAGCCCCATCTGGAAAACCACAACCCTTGCTCTGGGCATCAAACAGTGCTAAATGTTAATGTAGTGCTCTGGAAGTGTCCAAGGCCAGTTTGGAGCAACCTGGGATAGTGGAAGGTGTCCCTGCCCATGGCAGGGGGTGGGATGAGATGCTCTTTAAGGTCCCTTCCCACCCAAACCAGTCTGTGGTTCTATGAAATTCAGCTCCAGAGATGAGATCCCACCACGGCACTTTCCTTACACAAGGTCACCCTCTCCAGCACATATTCCTGCTTGGAGGCCTCTCCAGGCAGAGCTGCTCACAAGGGGAAAGCTGAAAGAGTTCACAGGGTGTGGAGGAGCCAGAGAAAAGGTGCCCGTGGCTGAAACAGGAGCAAGGATCCAAATATATGGATTTAACACCATAACCATCGTCCCACACAGCTCCTGTGGGCTGAAAAATCCTCCCCTCCTTCCCAGGATAAAGATGTGAGGCCATCAAGCAGAAAAGGACCAGGGAGCTGTCCAAGCTCTGGGGGAAGTTAACCTGCAAGTTAATTTGAGCAGAGCAAGGCTCTGGGCAGCCACTCTGCCTCTGTCCCAAAGCACACACTGCAACTGAAACCTGAATGGGAACCTGCCAGACTGAAAATCCCCCCCTGCCTCCTCCTCCCCTTCCCAACCAGGAAGGGAGACAGTTCAGATGTTGTGCTCCATGAACACGAGTGATAAGCAGGGTTCCTGAGAGAGGGGCATTTCCCTCCTGAAAATAAAGACAAAACCAATTCCGAAATGCCCCTGAATTCCTGGCATGTCAGAGAGTCAGTCAAGATTCAGCTGCTGACAGAGGATGATATAAATCAGGATTAAAACTCACCCCTGGGATTGCTGGCTGGGCTAACTACCACACCTGCCTGTACCATCCTGCCTGTACCATCCTGCCTGTACCACTAACCCCCCTCCTCTGTGCAGAGCTGCATTCATTCCCGAGCTGTTAAATGGAAAAGAAATGCATTGATCTCCAGGAGTTACAACTTTAGTAGGAGAATCAAGGCTGCACACACACAAAAACAACCCTCTGTGAGCTGCACTTATGAAAGACATCCATCTCCTCGGGAGGCCTGGGAATTCCAGAGACACCACACTGCTGTGCAGCAGTGAAACAGGGCTTCCAGCACCATCCACTGCATCCCATCCAGTGGCACCAAAGGAGGTTCATTGAATCATCCTGCAGAACTCAGCAGAGCCATGTCCCCTCCTCAGCTCCAAACTTAGAAAGGCTCCCACTTCCAGCCATGCTCTGCAGGTTTCCAGGTTTCCATTCCCAGCCAAGCTGCAGGTTTCCAGGGTCCCAATCCCAGCCATGCTCTGCCCATTTCCAGGTTACCTTTCCCAGCCAAGCTGCAAGTTTCCAGGCATGGTGGATTCAACCACAAGCTAATTCCACTTCTCCAAGAACATCACTGGATTACCACAGTTGAGTCCTGTGGTTGTCATTTTAAAGCAGACTATTAATTTTACTATAAAACACACATCTAAAACCATTAGACTGTAACTAAAGGTCTAAACCAAAGTACTACTTAAGCATTTTTCACAAAAATGAGCCTGGAAGTGCCAGGTCCTGACTTGGGTCACAACAACCCCATGGAACACTCCAGGATGGAAAGCTCCCAATGGAAAAGGACTTGGAGATGCTGGTCACAGTGGCTGAACCTGAGCCCAGATGTGCCCTGGTGGCCAAGAAGGCCAAAGACACCTGGATTGGATCAGAAACAGTGTGGCCACAGGCCCAGGGCAGGGACTGTCCCTGTGCTGGCTCTGCTGAGGCCACACCTCAAATCCTGCATCCAGTTTTGGGCTCCTCAGGACAAGGAGGACATGGAGGGGCTGGAGTGTGTCCTGGGAAGGGAATGGAGCTGGGAAGGGGCTGGAGCACCAGCTGAGGGAGCTGGGGGGGCTCAGCCTGGAGAAAAGGAGGCTCAGGGGGGACCTGGATTTCTCTGCAATCCCTGACAGGAGGGGGAAGCCAAGGGGAGGGTCGGGCTCTGCTGCCACAGAACAAGGGACAGGAGGAGAGGGAACGGGCCCAGGCTGTGCCAGGGGAGGCTCAGGTTGGACATGAGGAGGAATTTCTCCCTGGAAAGGGCGGTCAGGCCTTGGCAGGGGCTGCCCAGGGAGGTTTGGAGTGCCCGTCCCTGGAGGTGTCCAAGGAAGGACTCAAGCCAGTGCTCTGGGCTGGGGGGCAAGGTGGTGATGGGTCACAGGTTGGGCTCAAACATCTTGGAGGTGTTTTCCAACCTCAGTGATCCTGTGACTCCCTCTGGGAACAACCAGGACACATGAACATGGCACTCTTGAAGATGCTGTTCCAAGAGCCAGTTGCTGCTGTGCTGGTAAAAGGTCTGCAAGAGCTGTTTCCCTCCAGAAACACAGAAGACAACTGATGGTTTTAACTGGGTTTCACTCAAGAGCAGCAGAACGGGGGTTCAAACACAGAAAACAGCTGGAGGAGAAGCAAGTTCTGAACATGCAAAGGCAGAGAAATCATCAGAGAACCACAGAATCACAGAATGGCCTGGGTAGGAAACGATCTCAAAGATCACCTTGTTCCAACCTCCCTGCCATGGGCAGGGACACCTTCCACTAAAATGTCAAGGCAGAAATGGCAGCACCAAATTAGGAAGTGCCCCACAAGGAACAAACCAACCTCCAGGCACGGACAGACACATTCCCAGTGTTTTTAGGACACAAGAGCCAATCTCAGAGCTCTGTAGGACAGTCCCTGCTAGGAGATCAGGTGGAAGGAGGACCTGGGTGAAACAGTTTTCAGAACCTGCTGGAGGCCCCCAGGCAAATGCTTGATAAAGCTATTTTCTCAACAGAAAAATCTAGAAGTGTGATCCAAAATTTCAAAGAACACCATTAAAATAATGCCCAGGTACCCTTGGTACAGTCCCACGTGTTCTGCAACCACTGATGAAGCTCAAGTTTGCTGAAATGCAGAGCAAAGCAAAAAGGGCCACATCGGTGCTGCAAAAAAATCACTTTTCCTCCCTCTCTCCCCCCTCCCTACCTTGGATTTATTTGTTCCTGGCAGAGACTTAGTGAGGTGACAGTTAAGGAGTCGATGACACAGAACATCATTTTCCCCACACCTGACAAATGCAACAAGAACCCACGGCCAAACCCAGGACTACAAGAGGTCAGGGATACCCAAATTCCCTGTACCTGATGTTCTGATGGAGAAAAGAGCTGTTTGGAGCATTTCTGATGGATCACAGTGGAGGGGCTTGGTCTCCTCCCCACATCAGATGTGTCCAGGCAGGGAGAGCACCTGGAGAACACGGACAGGGGGATGCAGGGGAGGTGGGATGGCAGCTGGAGGGCAGGAAAGCAGGAGGCAACACTGGCACTGCCACTGCAGGATGTCACCCCTCACACTGCCTTGAGCCAGGAGAGCAGTGGAAGCAGATTTGAGGCACCTCAAGAGTTAATAGCACCTGGAATCCCACAGGAATTCAGAAGGGGGGAAAAGGGCTCAGCTCAAATCCTACAGGAGGAAGAGGCTCCCACTTAAACCAGCAAAGAGAGGTACAGTTTGTGTTGATTTGGTAACTCATCCAGCCCTGGTTAAATAGATGATGTATTTTTTGTGAGTTCCAGGCACTTTCCCAGGAACATTGATGCAGCTTCTTGGTAGGAATCCAAGGGAGTTATCTCTCAGTCATTCTGCCTTGTTGGGGAAGGTAGGAAGAAAAATGTCCTTTGTTATTAATTCCAAATTGTTCCCCAACTGAATTATCTGTGAGGAGGTGAGGCTATTTTAGAAAATACATGGAGTCCTATATTTTTAGTTCCATGAACCTCCCTTAACTGAAACTGGAGACTCCTATTGCTGCCATTTCTCAGTGTAAGGAGAACCTGCCTTTTGGCTGATCCACACACCAGGGGCAGAAATGGCCACTAAAACATTTGCCATCCTGTTTCTGATGTAAACCTTCTTTGTTCTTTAAAGTTGCTGCTGAACTTCTGAGTTCTTTTCTCTAAAATCTCTGAACTCTGACATTTCAAGTGTTGACGTTTTCACAAGAATTCCTCTGCATTTTTCACCCAACTGTGCTCCCTTCCACTGCTTTAGTTTTAGTAACATCTTCCCTCCCTTGGTCCCTCCCACCTTGCAGTTCTAAGCACAGAATCCCAGAGTGGTTTGGGTTGGAAGGGACATTAAAGATCATCTTATGTTACCCCCTGCCATGTGCAGGGACACCTCCCACTATCCCAGGTGGCTCCAACCTGGCCTTGGACACTTCCAGGGATGGGGCAGCCACAGCTTCTCTGGGAAATCTGTGCCAGGGCCTCACCTCCCTGGACATGGAATGAGTTGCAAGATCCCACACTGTGCTCACCCCCTGCAGCACATCTTCCCTCCAAGTCCCATCATCTCTCCTGGGCACCAGGGAAGGGCAGCAGGAGCAGTGATGGGATCCAGGCACCCACTGAGCTGGAGGTGGTGCCCTCGTGAGCCCTGTGGCAGCAGTGGTTGATTTGCCAGTTTGGACACTGGTCACCAAACCAGCCCAAGCCATGGGCTTCTCTGCCCAGACACTGCCCTGAGCCACAGGCTGTGAGCAAAGGAAGCCCAGGCTCTCCTGTGGGATAAGGGAGGAAGGACAGCTGTCAGTGTGCAGCTTTAACCTCAGCCTGAGGCTTTAGCCACATATGGTAACAAAAATCAGGAAACTCTCCAAGCCTCACTTGGGCATCGATTCCATGGGAAACCCTCCAGCTTCAACATCCAGCTGCTGCCTGGGGCTGGAGCAAGGTGGGTCAGCTACAGAGCAAAGCTTTGTGTAAGGGCTTTAAAAGGGACTCTGAAGGAACAAAAAACTTCCTCCCAGGCCAAACAGCATCCCTTCTTCACTATGAGCTTCCAGGGCAAGAGTGCTCTCCACATTTGGATGTCTCCCTCCATAATGATCAACCAAGACTTGGGAGTGCACCAGGAAAATCTAAACCAAACCTGGTGGAATGTGCTTCAGCAGAGAAGGATCCAGTCGTGCTGGACACCTCAGAGGTGTTTGGGCTGTGTCTGAGCCGAAGGTTTTGCAGCACTGGCTGTGTGTGCACACACAGCAGAGAGTTCTCATTTCATACATCATTTACTCCCGTGGTGATTCCACAAAGTCACAACACGTCCTTAATACGGGGAAAAGGAGAAATCTATTCTTCTCATCATAATGGTTAAGGCTGGAGACACTGAGCACAGATTTCTCTGCACAGCAATGCCACAGGATAATCATCTGGCCCTAATAGAGAAATACAAGGCAAACACGATAAAGCAGCAACTCCTCACAATCAGAGCAGGAGTGTTACAACAGCAGCTTTCCCACAGCTCTTAACAAGCCGTTTATGTGCAAAGCCCCAGCCCTAAGTGGAGCCTAATTCCTGCTGGAAGCTGCTGACAAGGTTTTCAAAGAACAAGGGCTGCCCCTGGGGGTCAATAGAGGGCAATGGAAAACATCCAGACCCCTTGGCATAACCCGGGATACCAACAGCAGTTACAGCAACCAAGACAACTGAGACATGGGCAGAAGTTGCAGCTGGACATGAGGAAGAACTTCTTCCCTGGGCAGTGACCCAGCACTGAACAGGCTGCCCAGGGAGGCTGGGGAGTCTCCATCCCTGGGGATATTCCAGAACCCTCTGGACACATCCTGTGCCATGTGCTCTGGGCTGACCCTGCCTGAGCAGGGAGGTGGCACCAGATGCCAACTGGGGTCCCTTCCAGCTGACCCATCCTGGGATTCTGTGACACTTGTTTGCCAGTTCAGCTTTGGCTTAAGTGTCCTCCAGTCAGGATTTGGTGTCTTTTACCTGTCCTGTGCCATCCCACTGCTCCCTCCCAGCCCTACAGCTACAGCTCCCCAAAGCACCCCTGTCCCTTTAGGCTCAGGTTTAAGCCACACTGTAAAAACTGGAGTTAAAGCACAGCTCCAACAGCCACTGGAATAAAGGGGAAAAGTATATAAAAAAAAAAAAATCATAAATAAAACGAATAGGAAGTGAGAGCAAGAGAACTAGCAAGGAAAAGGAAGATGACATAAAGAGTGAAAATACAGGATGTAAAGGGTAACAGTGCTAGTCAGGGCTGCATGGTGGGATCCCTGGAGCTGCCAGGCTGGGTGACCTGAGGGGATCCTGAGGAAAAGCAGAGACTCCAGGGCAGGCACAGCTTGATGCCTCACCCAAACAAGTGAGTGCAGTGAGTCACAGGGGCTCAGCAAGTGTAAAATCTCCCCAGTGAAAACCCCCAGCTGAAATTCCACACAACTTCTGTTGTCTGAAGGGTCCCTGACAGCCCTCATGGAATAAAAGCAGAGGTTGCAGGGAATTTTATACCCCAGAAGGCAGCACTACCATAGGAATGAAGTGGTTCCTCTGGTTACAAGTCTCACTAGAGATACCCTGGTCAGATCTGGCAGGAAGATGGTGAAGCAAAATACTTCCAGGTGGTGCAAAATGATCTTCACTGACTTTGTTTCCATCTTCTGGAAGAAAAATCAGCATTTTCTTTGGAGGATGAGGGGGGAATGAACACAAAATTTAATCACATGCTTAATATTCCATCCCAAAGCCATTTGGGAAAGTTTGGCAAAGGAGTACACTTATGCAAGTTACCAAAGAGAAAGGACTGGAAGCAGGACAGAGCACGTTAAAGGGAAAAATTAAATTAAAGGCTCAAGGGAGACTCTATTAAAATCCTATTACTCTGAGATTTTTCATGCCTCTGTTTTGTCTCCCAAAACACTGATTTATTAGAGATTAGCAAAGATGGGAAAGGACATATGACAGAATACACACACTAATATATGTATCTTTTCTAATTTATAAAAAATCACTCTGCCTGGTGTCCTGAGAGTTCAGGATCCTCTTGAGCTGCTTTAGCAAACAAACCAACCCCAATTAACTCCAGCACACACAGACCACAACCAAACTGCTGCCTCTTGGCCTACACACACCCTGGGAAACACAGGCTTGGACCAGCAATCTGTGTCTGGGGCTTTTGTAACCCTCACAAATGATGAGTAAATGTTGGATGAGGAACAGCTGGATTATCCCAAGGAACAATGAGGTGCTCACTTCCTGCCCTGGACCTGATTTCATAAGCCAAGCTAGAAATCCATGGTCTGGGAATCTTCCTGGAGGCTGCACAGAACAGCAACACCTGTGTCTGGGTGTTCCAGCTGCTGGAATTTGAACCTCAATATTCCCATGCAATGGCAGGAAAGCTCCCAATGGGAAAGGTCCTGGAGGTGACGGTTAATATGAGCTGAACATGAGCCCAGGGGGGAAAGAAGGTCAAAGACACCTGGATTGTACCAGAAACAGTGTGGCCACAGCCCAGGGCAGGGACTGGCCCTGAGCTGGCACTGCTGGGGCACCTCCAGCCCTGGGGGCACTTCTGGGACACTCAGGACAAGAAGGACATGGAGGGGCTGGAGTGTGTCCTGGGAAGGGAATGGAGCTGGGAAGGGGCTGGAGCACCAGGAGCAGCTGAGGGAGCTGGGGGGGCTCAGCCTGGAGAAAAGGAGGCTCAGGGGGCACCTGGAATTCTCTGCAATCCCTGCCAGGAGGGGAGAGCTGGGGGGGGTCGGGCTCTGCTCCCAGGGAACAAGGGACAGGAGGAGAGGGAACGGCCTCAAGTTGTGCCAGGGGAGGCTCAGGTTGGACATGAGGAGGAATTTCTCCCTGGAAAGGGTGGTCAGGCCTTGGCAGGGGCTGCCCAGGGGGGTTTGGAGTGCCCATCTCAGGGGAGGTTCAGGTTGGATACCACAAACAATTTCTCCAGTGGAAGAGCTGGAAAGCATTGGAACAGGCTGGTGAAGGAAATGGTGGAGTGACCTTCCCTGGAAGTGTTCAAGGAAACTCATGGATGTGACACTGATGCCACTGTCTAGTGGTGAACATGTTGACAGTTGCACATGGTGATCTTAAAGGTTTTTTCCCAGCCTTAATGATTCTATGATTCCTCCTCTATGATTTTTAGGGCAAAATCTCCCATGTGTGTTACAATGAGCTCCTGGAAACAGCTTCTAGCACCTTTTAATATGCAGTCCATACTTGCTCTTTCCATGTGGGACTGTCTCCAGCTGGATCCAAGACCTGATCCAAAACCTTTCCCTGTAGAGATGTCAGTCCTGTGCAGCTCCTGAGATTGCAGGAAAGGGCAAACAAGGGCTCATTACAAAGTCACAGCTGCAATTGACCCCCATTGCAAAGTGATTTATTAAATTAAAACCTCAGTCCCAGAAACTGGTGTTTGCTTAACAGCCATAAACAATGGGGAGACTTCATACTGCAGAGCTGTAAAATCAAATCAAACTGTGGCAAAATCCAAGGAATTAAGCCATAAAAAGAAAGCAGTGGGAGGGACACAGAGATCTCTTGCCAAAGGGAAGGTGCTGATCCCAGGCTTGGTACAGACTGAAAGCTCTCAAAATGCCACAGGCAGACAAAAGAAAAATCAGCAATTATCAAGCCATGCTTGGACAAGTGCTCAGGACATTCAGAGATCTAAAAAGGCTGATTTGACAGACCCTAAGTGTAGATTTTCTTTCTGACAGTTTCACATTTGCTTCTGTACAGAAGCACCTTCCCTTTGGCAAGAGGTCTCTGTGTCCCTCTGGCTCAGGACTTGCAAAAACCCAAACCATCAATGGCAACAAAACCAGCCCAAACCCCCAAACCCACCAAACAAACAGAATTCCAAACCCCAATCTAAAGAACCAACTCGCCCCTTATCCCTTCACCTCCACACCCAGGAGGATTTTGGACTCTGCTTCATCCCCACTTGGAGGTCTGCATGTTCCAGCAGTTTTTCCCTTCAGAAAAGCTCAACTGCAAGGAGCTACTTGAGGCATTTGCCCCTCGAGCTGCAGCCCTGAAGAGAAGGCACTGAATTGGTGCCAATCCTCCCCTCTGGCTCTGGGATGTGTTGGAAACACCACTCCCAGAGTGTCTGCAGTGCCACGAGCTCCCATCAGGCTGCACAAAGGGCACTTCAGATCATTGAAAGGGCAGAAACACGATACCAGAATTGCTTTTCACAGTCCAGACCTGCACCTCCTCTTGCTCCCAAGAAACATTCTCTCCAAGCCCAGTTTACCCCAGAGTGAAGCCCTTAAAATTCCTCTTCCAGAGGTCCAGGTGACACACCCTGTGGAGCCAGCACAGCCTTAGGGTGTATCCATCTTTTTCCCTTACCAAGATCTCTAAGCCCTTTTGTGTTTATTTATCCATTCCATGGCTTCAGAGAGTTATGAAGTCTTTCACCAGCACCCAAGGAAAACCAGGATGATGTTGTGGGAAGCAGTAGTGCTGTGGTGTCACAGCTCCTCAGCACAAGGGATTCACAGGAGCTTCACAGGAGCAAGAGGCAAGAAATCACAAGGCTCAGTGATGCACAACCTCCATATGTAACAGCACAAATTGTCAGTCTCCATGTATTAGGAAAAAAGCATGTAGTTAATTAATTTGCTTCAAGAAAAGATGATTTTCCAGGGCTTTTCCAGGGTCTGGCACTATTGTAGCTTCACTCCCCTGCCAGACACTCTGGCTGCTGTGCCAGTGAAGGTGGAACATGCTCTGTTTGCACACAAGGGCCCATCTGTTCCATCTCACAACTGGATCCAAGAGCTGCACTGTTTGTATTTGCATTGCCATTCCCATGGGAATGTCTTATCCTGTGCCATGGACAAGCATGGCTCTAAAAGGACACTGTCATCATCATTGCTCAACTGGTTTTGTGCTTTCCCTCCCTGGAGCTGAGCTCTGCCAGCCACCAAACACTGAGGACAGGAATTCTGGGCATTTATCAGCCCTGTCTGTCCTGTGCCATCCATGTGGAGCTTTAGGCTTCAAAGCAAAATCAATCCTTGGATTTTATAATCTCCCCACAGAGCAGAACTGAACAGAATGATGGGGAGAAGCCAAGGGGCTGCTGACCCAAAGTGTGAGGGTGTGGGGGTTCTTCATCCAGATGTGTATCCAGGATTAAATCCCATCCCTAAGAGAGACCTCAGTGTTCAGCACCTCAGTGCTCAGCTTTGGAATGAAAGCAGCTCCCAGTGCCCCAGAGCATCCTTGGTACCTTTGGTTCCAGATTAATGTCCTGGGCACTGTGAGAGATGGTCACTGCTGCCTCAGGACCCCAAAGGCCTTGGGAAGGGCTTCCAGCCATCCAAAGCCATTATCCATAATCCATTACCCATAACTGCAGCCACAGGCAAGAGCTGCAAAATTAAAATCCAGGCTTTCATTTGCTACTTACTCAAAGGCAGATCTACAACAACAAAAGAAGGAACAGCTTCATTTTTTATTCTTTTTCTGGGCATCCTCCAGTTCATGCCAATCCCAAGCCCTGTGTTCAGGCCAGCCTTTCCCAGAGTTAATCCTGACTTGGGCCAGAGTCACTTCTTCCCTCTCCCTTCTCAACAGGCTTTATGGTGAGTGCAAAACATCCTGGTTTGGTAACTGCCAAACTGGGTATTTGGGCAATATCCTGCCTTTCACAGCCTCTCCTTTCTATCCCAGCCAGTGAAGCTGGGCAGGATTTTGGGCAGATACTGCCAGAGTGACAGGATTTGGAGAGCAGATGCTCTCCCCTGGTGCAAGCTCAGTGCATCCCACCAGGACATCTCTAACACACAGTGCTGCAGAGCTTCCCTGCAGGATTTGCTGCTTCCCCACTCCATTTCCTGCTGGCTCTGACAGCCCTGGGAGGTTCAGCCTGGATTGAGGAGCAGACAAAAGCTCCAACCTGTGAGAGGTCACTTCTGCCTCCTGCAGGATTAATCCAGCCAAAGCTCAGGCTGGGACTGGTTTGGGCCCAACCAAGGCAGAGCCAAGTGTCCCAGGGCTCAGGACAAGCTGCCTCTGATCCAAGTTATCCATGTTTGGAGAGACCAAACATGGGCAGGGAGAGACCTCTCCAGTGCTGAATCCCACCCTGGCTGCAGGTGAGTCCCCCTCAGTTCACACCCCTCCAACTGGCACACAGGGCTAGTGAACGAGTCAGCTGGTGTTTCTTCATTATTTAATTCTCTAAGCTCTGCAAAAATAATTTTTTTTATTAAAACTTACCTGTTTTACCATCCAGTCAAACGAGAAAATGGCCAAGGAAGGCATTGCCTTGTTAACTCTCCAACAGTTCAGCAGCTTAAAGTGGGGTTTTTAAAATACTGTATCAAAATAAATCCTTCTGAAAGGAATCATTAAATTCCTGCCACAGACACCACTTGTTTTAATGACACAGAACGAGGCTGTAAAAGGTTTTCCATTTCTGTTTGGATTGTTTATGCTCTGCAATGTCGGAACATGCAAATCTCAAGTGCATCGTATTGACACATTAAATACAACTGCTACCAAAAAAACACAATAAATCAAGGAACCAAACTGGTTCCTGCCATCAAGAGGGTCCAGAGTGGGAGGTTGGAAGAACTGAGCTGGCAGGATCACTGAGCCAGAGCAGGATGGAGACTGGAGTGCAGACCTGCCAAATTCTGCCCAGTGAGAGCTTCACAAACTTCCCCAACCTGCACATTCAGCAGAAAAGGGGGAAAAGCCACCTGTAAAATCCCAACAACAGGCAAGACACATCCTTGGGGTGGAGGGTAACACTCCTAGGAACTCCATAAATCCTGATATAACCAAATGAATGGTCTGAAGCCCCAGCAGTGGCTCAAAGAGGACATTCAGTTTGGGTTCAGGTTTCAGCAGCTTGCTTTGATTTTCCAGACTCCACAGACCTTGGGAAGCAGCACAAGGATTTGAGGCACTGAAGGCACATTCCAGCCTTTCCTTCTGCAGCTCTGAGACACCACAGGGAAGAGGCTGGGATGAGGAAAGAAGGTGAGGAGGACTTTGAAGCTCATTTCAGTGAGAAACTGCCCATGTGAGCCCTGGAGCACTTTAATGACAGGAATTAACAGCAATTCCTACACTGAGAGCAGGAATTATAGATAAAGGAATGTCTTGGACTTTCCTGCAATTATTGATGCCATTTTGCCAATGTCTGGCTCAAGTGGCCTCTCCTTATTTTGGGCCTCTTTCCCCCCCAGACTGCTGGGTGCAGCTCCAGTCACTTCAAACCAAACACAGGAACTAAAAATGGAGCAACACAAAGCAACAGGATATCAAAGATTTCAAAAACGCTTTTTATAGATGAGAAACGAAATAAAGTAGGACTCTCCACCCTGGAAAGAAGGCAGATGAGCTCAGACATGAGAGAGCTCTGCAGTGCTGAATGATAAAAAAAGCAGGATAGTTATGGCACTTTCCCAGAAGGCAAGAGCACCTAAGAAGGTACCAGGTAGCCAGTTCCCACTGAAAGAGGGGAAATTAAGGTTGGATATATGGAAGAAATTGTTCCCTGGAAGGTGGTGAGGCCCTGGCACAGGGTGCCCAGAGAAGCTGTGGCTGCTCCATCCCTGGAAGTGTCCAAGGCCAGGTTGGAGCCACCTGGGATAGTGGAAGCCCATTGCTTTCCTGGTGGGAAAGGCTGAGGAACAACACAACCAGGTGATATTTTAGGCAGTGGAGCAGCAGTTCTGCCCATCCCTCTGTCAGCTTGGCTTGACAGACCTCACACAATCCTGGGATAACTGGGGTTGGAAGGGACCTCTGGAGATCATCCCACCCAACCCCTCCCCCAAGGCAGGGTCACCTGGAGCAGGTGACACAGGAACACCTCCAGGTGGGTTTCCAATGTCTCCAGACTGCTCCAGTGCTCTGCCATCCTCCATGGAAAGAAGTTCTTCCTCACGTTAAGGTTTCCTCTCTGCATTGGGCCAATAAACTTTTTTTTTTATATATGTTACTTAAAGCAGGCCACAGACATCCTCTAGACTTCTCAGGTTTGCTATTCTTAGTCAAGAATGGAACTTAAAAGGAGCTGAGTTTTGACTCAAAGAAAAAGAAATGTTATTAAAAAGCAACAGGGGACGGTAATTGCACAGAACAAAGTTGTAACAGGAGCATTAATGCCCTGAGGTGGCTGTGAACAGGCTTTTCTCACCTACTCCTCAGTGCTTAATTTTTAACTTAGTTCCCAGATCCTGCCAAATTCCTAAGGGGCTGTGTAAACTCAGCATATGGCTCCAGTGAAACACAACTACCCACAGGGCAGGGGTTTGCAGGCAAACACAACCAGACACTGCTCTTACAAAATATTTCTCACTGTTCAGGGGGAGCAAAGAAAAGTTTTTTTAGTGCCTTCCCTGATTAAATTAACAAACCTTCATCTCTACAGAAACCTGTTGGGATGATCAGCTCAGATGACACTCAGGCAGCAGCTCAGACCAACAACCCTCCCTCCCCTGCTGCCTCTCAGGACATCACAACACCTGAAATACAAGTGTCCATCACTTTGGGGGCACATAAAAGCTCAGATCATCACTTTCTTGCAATGCATGAGCTGCACCAGCTCAGGTCCTGGAGAGAGAAATTGTTTTGCAGGTGATGTAAATGCAGTTTAGACACAGTCACAGGGCACTGCCAGCCCTCAGCACCCGACAGAGGGGGTTATAAACCACAAACCACTGTCATGGACACATCAGCTCTGAGCGTACAAATTCATGCATTCCAATGGCACTCTGATGTGGGTGCACATCAGCCAAGCTGGCCTGGTGGAAGGAGTGGGAAAGGGATGATTTGTAAGGTCTTTTCCAAGGCAGGATTCTGTGATAACTGACTTCACACCAAAGGCAAGGACCACTCGAGGGACAGCAGTGGCCACTCAGGCCCTGCTGCTGGTGGGCAGTGAGGTCACCTAAGGTGGCACCTGACCTGCATCTGACACATATTGACACTAAGAGAGCCCATTTTAAAGAAAAAAAGGCCACAAACCACATTCCCACCCAGGCAGTGTTTATTTGCAGGCACACACACGACCACAACTCACCAAAATGGGGAAGAGCCTGGAGGGGAAGGGGTGAGGAGCAGCTGAGGGCACTGGGGGTGTTGAGGGGGAGAAGAGGAGCCTGAGGGGAGACCTCATTGCAGGGACAAGTCCCTGGGCAGGGGCAGAGGAGGGGCAGGGACTGAGCTCTGCTCTGGGGGACCAGGGCCAGGAGCCAGGGAATGGCTGGAGTTGTGTCAGGGCAGGGGGAGGTTGGAGCTCAGCCCCAGGTTGTGCTTTGCCCACAGGGTGGGTGGGCACTGCCCAGGCTCCCCAGGGCAGTGGGCACAGCCCCAAGGCTGCCAGAGCTCCAGGAGGGCTGGGATGATCCTCTGGGCACAGGGGGGACTCTTGGGGATGGGGCTGTGCAGGGCTCAGGGTTGGACTCCAGGATCCTTGGGGGCCCTTCCAGCTCAGCACATCCTGGGATTCCGTGTCTCCTGGCTACCAAACCAGGAATGTGCAAACCCAGAAGCAAATACACCTCATCTCCAACTCATCCACTGGGGCACCCCCAGATCTCCTGCACCCTTTGGCATCTCTCCACAGGGACATTCCTGTGACCCTTGGAACATGAAGCTCAAGAGCCCCAGAGCTCTTAATGCTCCACCTTAATGAGACAACAAAGGAGATGTCCCACAAATGTTAAACCAGGCTTAACACTCCCACAAAGCCCTGTCTGAGCTGTGTCATCTCCCAAATTGCCTCTGCACTGAGCTGAGCTCTACCTTTGCTGCAAAGCCAACACAAGGCCTTTAACACAAAGGAGATTCTTGTAGGACAAACGATGTTCCTCCAGCTCCAGGTTCTGCCAGGTGAGTGTCAGGAGAGGGCTCAGCCAGGGGAGCACTGACGCAGAGACTCTGAGATTATATAAATAAATAAAGAGCCCATTTGCACTCTCCCCCTCCCTCTAAGTAGGTCACTCTGCCTGCTATGGAAATCAGCTCGTCTTCAAAGCAGGTTTGCTCATCTCCTTATCTCCTTAATGTAAGAAATGTGCAAAGCATTGTAAGAGCAAAGGGTAATTTCCAACTAATTTGATTTATTCCTGTCATGGGTATAAATATGAAACTGTATTTATTTGTCAAAAAAAAACCCCTTGAGAACCAAAAATGAAGGACAGCTGTCAGGTATTTGCCCTACAGGTAGTTCTGAATGTGGTCCAGAGCTACAAGCCCACGTTCCTGCCAGGTGACACAATGTGAATGGATACAGAAGGTTTTCATGACCCAGTAAGGGGAATAAAGGAGAAAAAAAATCTCTTGAATTAGACAGTTAAAGCTCAAGGGACTGACATGAGAGAAGCCCAGCTTACATCAATTTCAGCCTGAAAATTAGGCCCAACCTTTTCATTTCTTCAGCCCAGCTCAGAGCTTTCCAATTTGTACTGCCAATTAACGAAGCACATGAGCAAAGCCTGATCCCAACCCTCCTGAAGTCCCTGGAAAGAACAGTTTGCACCCATAATGATGAAAGCAAGTTCCTTTGGTACTTCCCAACCCACTCCCATGAAGGGATGCAGGCAGGACCCACAGCCCAGTAGGGTTTCCAGGCTGGACTCAGAGTTTTAAACCCCACCAGTGGTTTCACAGAATCCCAGAATGATTTGAGCGGGAGGGGATCTTGAAGATCATCCAGTGCCACCCCTGCCATGGGCCTTCCACTATCCCAGGTTGCTCCAACCTGGCCTTGGACACTTCCAGGGATGGGGCAGCCACAGCTTCTCTGGGCACCCTGTGCCAGGGCCTCCCCACCTTCCAGGGAACAATTTCTTCCCAATATCCCATCTATCCCTGTCCTCTGGCAGTGGGAAGCCATTCCCCTTGTCCCAAGTCCCTCTCCAGCTCTCCTGGAGCCCCTTTAGGCTCTGGAAGGGGCTCTAAGCTCTCCCTGGATCCTTCTCTTCTCCAGCTCTGCCAGCCTGGCTCCACAGAACAGGTAATATTCCAGGAATACCAAAATTCCTGAGCTGTGCCCCTGCAGACTCACAGAACATGTTCCTACTGATCAAACCAAGCAGCTGATTCCAGCTGAGGTCAATGAACAGGCAAGTGACACCTTTGGGAGCCAAGCTCTGCTCCAGGGATGGACATCCCGGGCTCCTGCAGCCTTTTGGGAAGCTCCTTTTGGGTTCCAGGCAGGATTGAGTGTGCATAGTGCAGGCAATGCAACTAAAGGTACAAAAAGAAACTCCAGTGCTCACAGAAGGCAAACACTGAACAAGTTTTACCTAATAACACCCAAAAAAACCACTCAAAGAAACGAACCACAAAAATGTCATTATTACTCGAACGCCCCATCAGCGATTTTGTTTTAAAAAATAAACTAAAAATCAGCATTTTAAAAGTCAAGTGAAGAAAAAAGGAAGTTCCTTAGACTGGAAAAGCTTTTGCCTTATGCACCTCTGAAGGTAATCTCCTGGTACAAGCTCCTGACACAGCACGCTGAGCAGAGTTCTCCTGACTCCCAATTGTGCAGCTTCAGCCTGTTCTTTTGCTCCATTGATCCAGTCAGAAGACTCCTGGATCAGCTTTTTTTTTCCCCTCCCAACTTCTTGAGTTTCAACTCTTGAGGCTTTAAGCCAAGGCTCAGCATGGAGGTGTGAGAAACTCAAAGGAAAGAGCAGAAAAAGAAAAAATATCTCTTGTTTTTTTTAATACTCCTGGAAGAAAGAGAGGCTGTAGGTTGGATGCTGCCTCTTCCAGCAGCAGCATTTGGAATTCTGGAGCCTGTGGCTAAAAGGAGCATGAAATAGGCTCATTAGACAGGTACCCACACCAGGGGTGTGCAGGGGGGCTGGTTGTGGTTGGCAATGCTCAGCACGGGCAGGACATGCCACATTTTGTACCCCCAGCCTCTTGTTTCAAGCCAGAAGGAATTATTTCCCAGGATATGAAGTGAAAAGATTGTATTCAAAGCTTTCATTTACATTCAACCTTCCTTAAGAGTTCAAGGATTTGGTTCCAGACCTGAGTCCACTGCCCTGAACACGTTCAGGAGTCGTGTCACTGCCAGGACACATCTCCAAAAAACTGAGCTTTAAAAAGCCCTCATAACTGCAAAGGGCCTGGAGGCTTTTGGATTCGGAAAGAGCATGATTAATATTAATATGTATCGGTTCATAGTAGGCAGAAATACAGAAAATAGACAGCACTGTGCCTTAAGCCCCAGAATCAACTGGGATTTTTGGCAGCACATGCTGGAGAAGACAGTAACAGCTGTCAAGTCACAGCTGGAGTTGCCTCTGGTGAAGGTGATTGAGAAATGGGATTAAGAAAAAAGCCCACACCAGGTAAAATTCAAGGCAAAATAAAATGCAAAGAGAACAGACAGATGAGGTAAGAGGCTTTCCTTGTTTGCAGAGCATCCAAATTGTTCTGAGTTGAATATTTCCCTTTTCCTTTCAAGTGCAGCCCCAGCCTAACTTACACTTTACAAGATCTTTTCTTACCCCTTTTCAGCTCCCTGTAAGGCTGTGCTGGGGTGACCCTGGCTGGGCACCAGGAGCCCCCAGAGCCACCCTGTCCCTGCCCTCCTCAGCTGGGCAGGGGAGACACAACATTGGGAAAGGCTTGTGCCTGGGATACAGGAAAGGGAGAGATCCCTCATCTGGTGCTTCATGGGCAAAACTGACCCAACCTGGGGAAATTGGTTTAATTTGTTATCCATCAACTCAGAGCAGGGCAAGGAGAAATAAAAGTGAATCCTGCAACACCTTCCCCACAGCCCTCCCTTCTCCCCAGGCTCCACTTCACTCCTGAGTTTGTCTCCCTTCCTCGTCTCCAGTGGCTCAGGGGATGGGAATGGGAGCTGTGCCCAGTTCATCCCACCCTGTCTCTGCTGCTCCTGCAGGGCTGGGACTCCTCACACTGGGGTGGGGTCATTCCCATGGGAATGTTCCAGGAACTGCTCCAGTGTGGATCCCTTCCATGGGCTCAGTCCTTCAGGAACTGCTCCAGTGTGGATCCCTTCCATGGGCTCAGTCCTTCAGGAACTGCTCCCCCAGGATCCCAACTCCTACCACCAAACCTGCTCCAGTGTGGGCTCCTCCCTCCAGGGATCCACAGCTCCTGCCAGGCCCCTGCTCCCACACGCCTTTCCCATGGGATCACGGCCTCCTTTGGGGCTCCTGCAGGGGGGTCTGTGCCCCCCAGGGACCCCCGGGGGCTGCAGGGGACCCTCAGCTCCTGGAGCAGCTCCTGCCCCTCCTTCCTCCTGCCCTGCTCTCTGCACATTCCTTCCCTGCCACATTCCCACTCCTCCCTTCTCCAGCTGCCCGGGGCCACTTGGGGCTTTTCTCCTTCTCCTTCTCCGCTCAGGGACCCCAGAGGTGCTGCCACAGCCCTGAGGGCTCGGCCTTGGGTCCCCCTGGCACTGGTTCCACTGGGAATGGGGAATCTGCCAGCAGCTGCTCACAGAAGCCACTCCTGCAGCCCCTCTGCTCCCAAAACCTTGCCCTGCAAACCCAAATCAAAGGTCAAGGGCCTCACAACTTCTGGGTGACCTTTAATTAGTTCCCTGCTCCCACCACACCATCTCTTGGAGCAGAAAAGTGGATCATGAAAAAACCATTCTGCCCTTTTCTTTCCCTCAACCTGAAGCTGCTGCCCAGGCTGGGAACTTTCAACAGCCGCATTTGCCCCATTACAATTTTTTTTTGGAAAATCCTAAGGATTAAAAAAAAGATAGAGAAGCAGAGCAGCAAGTCCCAAATGGAAAAAGGCTCCAAAGGCCCCACCCCTGGGAATGTCCTCACTGACTCAACAGGAGTTTACACCACAAACTGATGCTCAGTGAAAATATATGTGTTCTTCAGCACTACTGCTCCTCTGTCACATCTACTTCTGCTTCCACTGGGGACCTGTGTATCAAAAATCTAATAAAGAACAATATTAAGTGAGCACTTCATGCCAAAAATCTCCAATACTACACAATACTCCTTGGAAAAAAAAAAGTCACCAGCAGTTAACTTGAAACTAGGACAGCTGCAGCATTTAAAACACCTCCTACAAATGCAAATTGCTCTGGCACATCATAATTAGTAAATGGCAAATATTAGGAGTTATGGGAAAAGAGATCGTTATAGCAGAGTTTAATAGCCTAGCATTTCATCCATTTGATGTGAAAATGCAGTCAGCATCCACTTGGAGCATTAAACCTACATTAAGAAACAAACTGCTTCATTTCTGGAGTTGTAAAAACAAAGGTTAAATATCTGCTTGAACACAAACCCTGTAATTTTTCCACAGCAACTGTATTGTTTTGCTTTCCACAGCTAATAATCCCTGCCCTGGTTGTACCCACTCATCCCCTCTGAGAGGCTTCTCTGGAATCAGCAAAGCAGCACAAACACCCAAGAACCACATTTGCCATCCAGGTTTCTGGAAGTACCTTTTTATCTTTTTAGTTATCCTTCCTTTATATGAAATAGTGAGCTGAAAATGCACTTTTTTGCAGGCAGTCGTTTTTCCACTGCTTGTAGCAAAATAAGCAGTTGCACAGCATCCAAATATTCCTGAAGCAGCCACCAGGGATCCTGCCTGGACACCCTGTCCCATCCCATGCCCCCTCTCTCCCTATCCATTCCCATGGTTCCCATCCAGGTCCTTCTCTGCCCCATTTTTTGAGCTGCCAGTTCAATCTCATCCCTCCTTTTCCCTTTCCAGCTGCTTTTGTCCCTCCATGGGAACAATCATGTTCTTGGTACATGGAACAGGCTCCCCAAGGAATGTTGGGATAACACTCCCAGGGACAGGGTGGGATTGTTGGGGTGTCTGGGCAGGGGCAGGAGTTGGACTGATGGTCCTTGTGGGTCCCTTCCAGCTCAGGGTATTCCATGAGTCTTCTCATTCACCATTTCCAAAAACATCTGGGCCACTTGCTGGGATTAAAGATGATGATCTGGACAATATCTGCCATCTCAGTCTAACTGGAAACATCAGAAAATTAATGAAATTAAATTAAAGCAATTTCTCGTGATGGAAAGGGCTGAGCAGCCTCAGAATAAAATGCTCCCAGATGTGTCCACACCTGGATTTGCAGCTTTGGAGTGAATCTGGATATCCAAATCCAATTTCTTCAGATATCCAAATCCAGCAATTGGGTATTTATGGAATACAGAAATGGACATTGACGGGAATTCCGGGATTTTCCAAACAGCTGCACAAGGAGCAGAACTCATGCTGGAGGTCTCCAATGGGGTTGTGATGTCTCAGTTTTATTCCCCCCCTCACCCTCTCCTCCCTCAGCCTGGCAGGCAGCTCTGATTTGCAAGGCCTGATGTTCTTCCACAGGATCAAACAGGCAACATCAGTAGGGAGGAAAATTTGTGGAAGGAACATACCATTAATTAGGACTTGGAAGTTGAGCAACTCACTAAGAACAGACTGACAAAAGCATAAAACCCCATTTTACTGACTAACCCCTTTCATGTCTGTGCAGAGCAGCTGTTAAACTTCCCCAGAAAGTCACTTATTGATTCAGTGCTTGATCCAAAGCAACTCGAGTCAATATGACCTGACCCCAGTAATACCTTCCATGTAAGACTCTGTAAAAGCTGGTAACTACCTTTAGACACTCCTGACAGGGGCAGGATTCCCAGTAAAGCTGTCTGTGCCCATAAATCACCTGCATGACCCACCTCCCCCTGTCCCCTGCTCACACAACACCAATCAAAGAGCCCCATGTCCCCCTTGTGCCAGAGGAAGCAGCTCCCCCATCCCTGCCCCGTTGGGTGATTTGTCATTTATTTCTCTACATACTCAAGTTTGGTTTGTGACCTTTCACCTGCAGAGCCCAAAAACCAGGGCATAAACCCCCCTTTGGATGTTTCACAAGGTCAATCCAGCAGCTTTATCCAAAGAGCACCTGTTCCCCCACCAGCTCTTGTTCCTCCAAACTGAGACTTCTGGTTCCCCCCTTCCCACAACCAGGGTCCTGCTGGGCATCCCTTTATGAATTGGGGGGTGGTTGATATTTCCCTCATTTTAACCAAATCCTGAAGCTGTCCCAGAACTCACAGGAGCAAGGAAAGCTTCTGGAGGCAGAAATCCTGAGGAGGACACAGGCAGGAGCTGCTGCCCTCTGAGCCCACGGAGACCCTTGGTGCTCCTGGATGGACCCTCACTCCAGCCTTCTTCCCTCACCATTCCTGCAGTCCTGCCCTGCCCTGGGTTTGTTCCTGCCCCACAGGGTGGGTGGGCACTGCCCAGGCTCCCCAGGCAGTGGGCACAGCCCCAAGGCTGCCAGAGCTCCAGGAGGGCTGGGATGATCCTCTGGGGTCAGGGGGGGACTGTTGGGGTGTCTGTGCAGGGCCAGCAGTTGGACTGATGACCCTTGTGGGTCTCATACAGCTCAGGATATTCCATAATTCTACTATTTCACTTTCTATCATATCTAGTCGACATGTAATTAATACAGATTTAAACCAACGTGAGTTTTAAATCCTAAAGTGACAGGAAATCAACACAACTTGAGGTCTAATTCCCTCCCCATCTTCTGCCTCGTACTCTTGCCTGATTTATCCCATTAAATGGCAATGGTTTGGGAAGAGCCTGTTTCTCCCTGGTTTATAGCACCAAATATCTGGGACATGAACCTGCCAGGGCTCCTGGACAAGGTCACAGTGTGAGGGAGGGGGAATCACTTCATTGAGACTCACTCCAGTCACTGGCTCTGGATGTACCAGGAAGTTCCAGCTGGACATGAGGAAGAACTTCTTCCCTGGGCAGTGACCCAGCACTGAACAGGCTGCCCAGGGAGGCTGGGGAGTCTCCATCCCTGGGGATATTCCAGAACCCTCTGCACACATCCTGTGCCATGTGCTCTGGGATGACCTTGCCTGAGCAGAATCCCACCGTGGTCACTTCCAACTTGACCCATCCTGGGATTCTGTGTGATTCCATAAGGAATAAGAAGCAAGTCCAACATCTCTCCTTCCTTACTTTTTCTCTTCCCACCTCTTTGATGCCAGTTCCAAGTATCTTCAAATAACCAAAACTCCTCTGCAATGTTTCCTTTGTTCTCACATCAGTCCCCACTAAAACCCTCTCTTCCTCTCCTTGAGACATCCATAAGGGAACTTCAATCCTTAATTTGTATTTTTTCCCAATTTTATTCTAATTGACTTGTCCTGCATCACACAAAACACTGGAGGAAGAACTGAGCCCTCACCATTTTCCTGCTGAATCCTGCAGCCTTTAATGGTGACACCAGTCCCTCCTGATGGCAGGAACAGCAGAAATCCCACATTATGGAGTTTGGTCTTCACTTAACAAAGGGCAAAGCACAACGTGGCCCCAGCCTTGACTACAGGTTTGCACAAGTGGAATGGTTATTACTATTATTGTCTTGTCAGTGCAAATAGGGAAAACTGAAATAAAATCAGGCAGAACAGGGGGTTTATGTTCCCAGCTATTTAAAGCATTCAGTGTTCCATCACACCTCACTGAAGGTGGCAAAAAATAAAAACACACAGAGGTCAACAAAGCTTACTTTAAATCCAATAATGGACTATAAGCGAGCTATAAAATTCATTAAATGGCTTTTCACTTTTTTATTCTCCTCCTTCGCTTCGTGTTTTTAAAGTATGATCAAGCAACTGCTTTGGAAGAATTAGTAGTAATTTGGCACAAATGTGAGTGCTCTCCTGATTTAATTTAAAGTGTAATGTAGGCGAAGACCCAGAGAGAAATTCTAATTGTTATTTTAAAATTAACCTTCTCACTTCATCTTTATGCTGTGACAACACGCACAGCCATGCTGGGCCATTACCCTGCACGAGCAAATGAAGATTAAAAGTAAGGTTAAATAAATTCTGACAACCATCAGGTAAGAGACCTTGTCTGACTCTCTGATGCAGCTTGAGGATACACCCAAAATAACTCAGCTGAGGCACTGCTGGTGTCTCTTAATCCATGTTGATGTCTCTCCTGGAATGATTTCCTGCTTTCTGTACCTCAGCAGCACTCAGACATGCCAAGGAAAAGCAATTTGCATTCCCATTGCCCACAAACACAAAAAGGCCCTGCTGTTCCACAGAGGAGATGGGAGAAAAGGAAATCCTGAATCCAGTTCAGGTGCTGGGGAACAGAGAAGGAGTAAAGATGCTCCTGCCCAAAGGCAGCACAAGGCAGCTCTTCCCACCTGGAGCCTCTTCCAAACCCAGGGAAGTGCTGGGCAACCACACCTCCAACCACGGGAAGGAACACAAGACTAAATGGCTTTAAACTGAAGGAAGGCAGGTGTAGATGAGATATCAGGAGGAAATTCTCCCCTGGGAGGGTGGGGAGGCCCTGGCACAGGGTGCCCAGAGAAGCTGTGGCTGCTCCATCCCTGGAAGGGTCCAAGGGCAGGTTGGAGCAACCTGGGATAGTGGGAGGTGTCCCTGCCCATGGCAGGGGTGGCACTGGATGGGCCTCATGGTCCCTCCCAGCCCAACCCATTCTGTGATTCTAAGTAATTTCCACTTGCACATAAGCTGAGGGTATGAAAGGGGAAGGATTCCAAGGATTCCCCTTCCTCCCTCAGCATCCAGTGCCGACAGGTCCCACTGCTGGTTTCACAGCACCACGGAATGTCAGCCTTGTGTGACTTACTGTGAGTTCCAGTGATTTGCCTTGTCCCTATCAGCAAGAAGGATGGTGCTCTTGCACCACAGCCTGGGTCTCCCAGCTCAGGAAGATCCCTATTTTTAACAAATCCCACACTGGAGTGACACTGCAGGTGTTCCCTGCTCCAAGCAGAACAAGGCAGACAACCCTTGGCATCACTGTCTGGGGTATCAGGTATCAGAGTGAATCCCAGGGGGGGAATCCCTGGAAGAGCAGGATCACAGGAACAGGGCTCGTTACACAGTGTGAGCACAGGGCACTGAGTCTGGAACAAGGAACAGCCAAACTGTGATTTTTACCCAACTCACCAGGAATTTTCTTTCTTTTCCAGGCAACTTTGCATCTCCCCAAGGACTCAAACATCAGAGCCCTGAGCTGCACCCAGAGCAGGGTGTGACTGCTCACAGCCCTCTGCTCACACTGGTTTATGTCGTTGCATCATTCCTGCATTATTTTTAGACAACCATCAGGGAATGTCACAATGTGGGTCGATAGCTATCAGATTTATAGGCAGAACCAGCAAGGCTTGTAGCAATACAATGTAGAGCATTCAACAATTTCTTGAAGGAATCTCACCGTGGGGACTGAGGGCTGGAAAATATAATGACTTGTACTCCCCAAAACTGTTTAGGAAAAATAATCTCGTGCCACTCGGACACATCACTGATGTTGAATCAGTGCTCTTGGCTCACAGGAGGGTCAATACTCTGTATTCAGTCTGAACAGCTCTTTGCAGACTTCAGTAAGGGCATCTTACCCCCAGAAAGGTCTCCCTTTAAAATGTGATATACCAACACACAAATGCCCTCCCCCATCCCAGGGCTCAGGTGTATCTGCAGGAGCTGGGAGCTGGCAGCCTGCCAGCCCACCATAACATCTGGACCAGATGTTCCATTTTACATAAAGATTAGTGGCATGTATCACAAAATTAGTGCAACCTCTTTAATTACCTGGGAAGCCTCGTTTGTATTTGCTGTTGTGCTGTGCCTTGTTAACAGGCACGTTAAACACAAGTTTTCTGCCAGGAGAAAAGGAGGGTGGCCCAGAGCAGACCAGATGATTCCCCAAAATCCAAGCATATGCCTAAAGCCAACTCCATCTGTCAGTCTGAGCTGGTCAGGATGGAAGATCTCCAAGATTCCAAGCATGGCCTGTACTCCCAGCAATGCCTGCTGCCATCCCAAAGGCCTTGGGGTGTCCAAGATGCTTTGTGAGCCCCTCAGGTGGGACATTCCACCCTCCAGGGTCGAGTCCTGCCCTTCTGGAGAGGCAGCTGGAAGCCAGGCAGGATGAACTATCACAGAATCACAGGATGTGCTGAGTTGGAAAGGACCAACAAGGGTCATCCAACCCTGAGCCCTGCACAGCCCCATCCCCAAGAGTCCCCCCTGTGCCCAGAGGATCCTCCCAGCCCTCCTGGAGCTCTGGCAGCCTTGGGGCTGTGCCCACTGCCCTGGGGAGCCTGGGCAGTGCCCACCCACCCTGTGGGCAAAGCACAACCTGGGGCTGAGCTCCAACCTCCCCCTGCCCTGACACAACTCCAGCCATTCCCTGGCTCCTGGCCCTGGTCCCCCAGAGCAGAGCTCAGTCCCTGCCCCTCCTCTGCCCCTGCCCAGGGACTTGTCCCTGCAATGAGGTCTCCCCTCAGGCTCCTCTTCTCCCCCTCAACACACCCAGTGCCCTCAGCTGCTCCTCATACCTTCCCCTCACTCTTCCCATCTTCATTCCCTCCTTTGGACACTCTCTCAGAGCTTCACATCTTTCCAAGGTGCCGCACTTTTCCAAACACATCCAGTTCCAAATGTCTCTCAGTTACACCACTAATCCACACTGAGGTTTGCAGACTGTAATTTCCATAATTACAGCACTTTTCTGGGGTTTTGTATCCTTAGAAAGATCTCTCTAATAGCTGCCTATGTGAACATGCAGTGTAAATGTAACGTGCCTTTGTAAATTTTACCAACAAACTTCTGTTTCTCCATCCAGGGAGAAGTGAATTAATATGCAAAAATAAAATAGCACCATTGTCACTATTTTCTGGTCATTGCTGTTGCAACTCATGTGTTGTCTCTGCATGACAAATGTGTGAGTGGCTCATTACTCATTCACTGCCAATGACAGGGAATATTGGGATCATGATGCCAAACAACTATCAAACCCACAAGTTATCTATCAGCTCCTTGTCAGCTGGGCTGTAAACTAAATGTCACATTAATGTCTAAGCTTCCAGATGCTTCCCAAATGACTATCCTAAGCCTCATCTTTTAACTCTATTATTTCTCAAAAAAATGTTTCCTTTGTTCATTCTTTGATCAGTATCAGACCCAATTCCTGTGAACCTGTTAAAAACAATTTACAGGCAGCAGCTCTCAGGTGTCTTTGCAGAGCCTCTCTCCTGCACTTAGGCAGTTTATGCTGAGAACTTCTAAAAGCAGGTACTGAATCTGCATAATTTGCACTATTCCTGATGGGGAATATGGCACCAAATGTGTCAGCTA
Source organism: Calyptomena viridis (assembly GCA_013390005.1). Classification (NCBI taxonomy): domain Eukaryota; kingdom Metazoa; phylum Chordata; class Aves; order Passeriformes; family Eurylaimidae; genus Calyptomena; species Calyptomena viridis. The sequence goes on from WEIV01005268.1 coordinate 201,067, forward strand.
CATCAGAAATGGGAAAGTGGCAATTTTTATCAAGTTGCTATAAAATACATAAGGCCACATAACATCATCCAGTTAATATCTACTTTAGAAATATCAGGGAAGTGGGATAGACAGGGAGCAGCATCCCAGCTCCTGTGTGACACAGCTAACACAGCAGTCACATCCCATCACCTGTCTCTTATCCCCACAGCAGCAGTTCTTCTATCAAAGGATTACACCCAGTGAGGCTTTGCTCATAAAAAGAGACATTTTATTTCAGTAACATGATTAAAATTTGAGCCCTTCTGCCTACAAACAGCTTTTCCCTACTCCCAGTTAATTACACTTGATTATTTATCTTAATCAGAGAATTTCTAAGCATTTAAGTTAATATATTACCTACCTGTTAAAATCTGAGTATCACTGGTCAGTGGGTGTAGTGCTATCACACACTACTAACTGCTAATAGAACCACTTTTAATCTGCCTTATTTACATATCTAATTTCTACACTCAGTAGTTGGCTAAGTTTGGACTGTGTTTGGAGGATGATAAGTGGGACAGAAGATAAGCATTATCTTATCCTTATGGGAAGCAAATCCACGTATCTCCAAAGTGGTTTAAGTTAATTAAGTGCCACTTTACGAGGAGGAGAACAAGACCCTGCTAAGGGCTGTGGCTCAGTATCAGCCTCCATGTCCATAGGCAACCCTCCCAAAGTGAATTCCCTAATTGGATAAGCAGATGAGAGCACAATCTGGGAGCAGGAGGCTCCTGGCATGTGCTTGGTCCCATCTCAGCATGTGCAAACCATTCCATGTGCAAAAGCACAGATGCAGCCTCCTTTCAAAAGTGAATATTGGCTGATTTCACCACCAAGGAATGTAAAGATCCCTGTCAACTTTTAACATTTGCTGAAAGCAGCAGTATACTTTTCTTTAGCATTTCTTTAGCACAAGGGGGAAAACCCTCTGTGCTCACTCATTTTCTGCCCATCTTCACTTCAGCACTTCTTCATCCCTGGTCTCCCTTTCACAACCATTTGCAAATAGCTTTTACTCTCTCTGTTCTTCTACAGCACCAAGCTGGACAGGGCTTGGAGCAACCTGGGATAGTGGAAGGTGTCCCTGCCCATGGCACAGGGTTGGAACTGGATGGTCTTTAAGGTCCCTTCCAACTGATGCCTGAAATCAAAGGAGACAAAGAAAAGGCATCACAACCCAAACCATTCCACAATTCTGTGATCTGTTGTGAGCTTAAAAAATAAAATTTAACAGAGCAGCACAAAGTGAGTCATCAATGCCCTTTCACAGTATTTTCTGCCTTACCAATATTTAGCTTGAAGTAAAGATTTTTTATACTGTTTTTCCACACTACTCAGACAGATGCCACATCATTCCTGTCTCATTGACTTCAAGCAGCTGAGCCTTACTGGATTTAGCTGATGTTGTGTAGCCACCAAAAAACCACTAGAGAGGGAGTTTAGAGGCTTCACTGTCCTGGAGGCTTTAACCCAGAGCCAGATTTCTACTGAACACACCCAAACAGCACCAGCTGGAAGGTGTCTGGGAGAAGGTTTCTCAGGTCACCAGTGACCAGAGTGACCTGCTGTCATCTGTCCAAATGCTCAGCTACAGCAGGTACAGGGGGTGGCCTCCCCCCACCCAAACCAAGGGTTTCTTTGGAGTTCTCTCCCTCCTGAACTCCTTATTCTCCATCTGGCAGCGCCACTTAGTGACTCAGCTCTTTACAGATTGACTCCAAGAGCTTCTGGTGCACGGGGTGTAGAGGAGGGGACTGCCCACTGTTGGGCAGGATCACATTCACATGCATGGGGAGACAAACCAGCAATGGAACCAGTCCCAGGCTCTTTGCTCCAGCTCTGGTGCAGGGAAGGAACCCCCCTGAGGGCCCCTGCACATCCCCCCAGCCTCTCAGTGCCCCAGCAGGGCTGTCCAACTTCCCAAAGCTTCTGTTCCCAAGGCAGCCCCCTCTGAGGGCAACCCCAGCCTCAGCCTCTCTCCTCCTGGGAGGGGGGGAAATGCATCCTGCAGTGCTGGGAACATCTCCCAGAGCCAGGGTGGGATCCAGCCCCCCTTCCAGAGCACACAGGGAGCTGGAGGAGAGTCGTGCAGGAGCTCAAGGGGCACAGCACCCTTCCCATGGTGAGCAGCATCCTGGTGTCCAGGACTTCTCCAGCTTTCCTCACTATGGCACACATCCTCAGCCACAGTGATGTTCAAGGGTTGGCCCACCTTTGCTGTGCCAGGATCCTACAAATGTGGTCATTAAGGTGTTCCTACATTAGCTCCAGAGGGATGGGATTAGAAAAAGGGAAGACCCTGAGATGAGCTCCTGGTGCTGATGACACCAGGGTTTGATCCCTGTATGGGCCATTCACTCCATGATCCTTGTGGGTCTCTTCCAACTCAGAATATTTTGGGATTCTGTGACTTTGCCCAGCACTTCCCAGGAAGCACATGGCTCCTGGAAAAGCTGGATCCTCTCTTCTGAGTCTCTGCTCCCCCCAGCTCCTCACTACCTGGTCACATAACACAGAAACCCTCTCTCTGTAAACACAGAGACAAACTGAAAAGTTCATTTGTGTAAATCTCCATAAAGTTGGAGATAATCTGGACCACAATTTGTGCTTATGTAAATGTCAGCGCACACACACAAAAAAAAAAATTAGGTTTGGATCAAAAAGACAAGTTGTAGTTAATACCCAAAGTAAAATACACGCTTTCCTTTGTGACCTTCATTAGCTTTCTCTGAACATCTGCTGAACCAGAGAATTCCAGCCATAAAAGTGACTACAGAAATTAAAAATCCTCTGAATTCCCAGATCAGTGCCTGCACACACAAAGCCTCCATTTCAAAGGGCACCCTCATACTTGTGTGTGTGGGAGCCTCCAGATTAGAGACCAGCAAAAAGCAACAGAACAGCACAAACTAAACCCCACACGACTCGTGCAGTGAACTACAGAGCAATAATTAACTTCTAGAATGAACAAAGCACACATACAGTTCTCAATCAGGCCACAAGAAGACTAAAGACACAAATTTGGACAAACCAAAGTCTTTTCATGGACACTTTATGAATTACAATGAGAAAACAAGACCAGCTGCTATGGGGAGTCCCCAGCCCTGTGCAGCATCCCCAGTGTCCCGTGATATAGCACAGGTTTGTGCACTGCTACCCCAGTGAGACCAGAAAAGGCACCATTTGGGAAGTGAGGAGTCATTGTGGGAGGCAGGTTGGGTCATGTTTGGGGCAGCTCTTCTTACACAGAGAGAAGAGGGAGCCTGGTACAACACCAAGGCTGCCAGAGCTCCAGGAATGCTGGGATGATCCTCTGGGGCACACGGTGTGACTCCTGGGGATGGGTGAATTCCATGATCCTTGTGGGTCCCCTCCAGCTCAGCAGATTCTGGGATATCCAGAATGGCATGGCAGAGAAATGTCATTCAAAAAGAATGATTATGTCAAGGCTGTTTTCATGGCCAACATTTACAGAGATAAATAAATACACACACATAAAACATGAGGATTTTACTCTCATGCTGTACCACAGAGAGCTGTTATTTCCAATATGCTTTACACTACATGACTCACAACCCAAACCCACAGCAATGGTATGATCAGATTGCTCATTTAATCTGCACAGAATGGAGCTTTTTAAGAGATTCAGTTTTTTAAAGATGGCTTCAACTCCCACTGAAATCCAGCCAAGTCCTATAATGCAGGAAAAAATCCATAGCTGGCTGCTCCCAAACTGAGGTCTAGTTTCTCTCCTTGGCCAAATGTTTCCTGCTGCTCCCTGAGGTGCAGCCTGTCCACATGTCACACTACAGGATATATTTTATGATTTCATGCTAAACCACCGGTCAGTTTTGAAATGAAATACAACCTCACACAACCAAAAGGGAAATCTCAGGTGGGGTTGGTGAGGCACCAGCACACAACTGCCCCAGCCAAAAATCAAAGAGAAGTAGTGAGCTCACTGCAAACACTACAAGTACTTGCACACTTGAAGGTGGCAGCAGGATTTCAGCTTTATGAGTTCCTCAAGTGTCCAGAAGGAACACTGATCCAGGCACAGAAAATTCCTGCAGGGAAGCCACACCAGCTGCTCCCAGGGGCTGTCCCAGCACAGCTGAGTGTCCCCTTTCAGAGCTTTGGTGGTGATGGGGGCTCACCTGGCCCCCCACACCTTGTCCTGCTGCAGCACGACACCCAGACATCACTGAGGGAACTGGGCACACTGTGCCTCTCTCCAAACCACATGTACCAAATATACACTTTATCCAAAGTTACATAAGCACTATGCCAGAGCTATTTTTTAGCCAGACTGATCAGTGTTGCTATAAATCACCCCAGGATGCAGAGGGCAGACAAGATGTCACATTGATGTGCTCAGCTTTCTGTCTGCCCTGAGAAAACGAGTGTGATGTGGGCAGGAGCTCCATTCCCTCTGCCTCCCTGGTCTGGAGGTGCACGACTGCTCCTCAGCACTGAGCAGGCTCAGGGTGACACCCCGACGTGCCCCCAGTGCCACAGACACACAGAGCTGTCCTCAGCTTCCAGCTCCTCTCACAAGCCCCAGCCAGCCCCGAGAGCAGCCCCCACAGCACAGCAGAATAGGGAATCACACCTTAATTTGCACAGAGAAGGCAGTAACTTCTCACTTCAGCTGTTCTCTGTACTTGTGGGAATGGCAGACTGCATCCTGAGTACTTGTCCTACTCCAAGGTCCTGGTGTGAGGGCTCCTGTCCTCAGCTGCAGCTCTTGCCTTTTTTTAAATCAATTATTTAAATCTCCCCAGAAACTTCTGCCGGGAGCAGGCAGCTTCACAGTTTGACTATAAATAACATGCAGCTTTCCACCTTATTCCTTTTTATTCTCATAGTTCACCTTGTTTGTCACCCAACAGTGCTGCTTCAACACCTCGTGGTGCCGGGCACAGGACAGGTTTCTCATGCAAGTGTATAAAGTAGGAATATAAATAAGACTTTCCTGCTCAGCCAAGTGCTTCTCACCGTGTCCAGTGCTGTCCCCAAAGCCCAGACACTGCCTGAGCCAAGTGCTGGGCACCAGGAAAGACTCGATGCCTTCCCAGACCTGTCTCAGCTCCTGGGTGCAGGACCCTGCCCAGCTCAGGTTCAGCACACATTGCACACCAGCTCAGAATCAGGCATTGCCTTCATATTCAAAACTCAGAGAGGGAATCACACTGACACTGCCAAAAACATGAAAGCCTGCAGGTGTTAAAGCTACAGAAACTGGAAGCAATAAAAAGGACTCTTGACTGAGATTACAACCTCAGTTGTGGATCTATGGGGAACAACTTGAAAAAAAGCAGCTTCCACAGTGAGTGTTTTAATTAGATACCTCAGCTACATTTCTTACGTCTTTACAAAGTGTTTCTCTATCCTGCACAGCATCTTTAAAACTCCCTTTCTACATCTGAGAACTACTGAACCTGGGGAGATTTTAATAGAAATCCCTTTGCTGTGCTATAAAGAGAAGCATTTCTTGAGATTTCAATTAGCAGTTGTCAATGCTGAGCCACAGGAAATACTGAATAGTTTGCTTAACTTCTTAAAGAAATTGCCTTTTGCTTTCTGACCTTCTGCACCCAAATGTTGCAACACACTTGAGCCATTTAAAAACTCCTTTCCAAAAAGCCAACTCCGTTGGGGTAAAAGCCATTCCCTCGATCAATACACCCATATTCACCTCCTGCATGCCCTGCTCGTTTGATGCAGGAATCATTCCCCTGTCATCTCCTGTCCACTACTACAAATCTGGAAGGCAGCGTTCTGTTATTACAATTTCCTTCCACCCTGTGCAAAGCACTCCGACCTTTAAACACACACGGGAACTTGGAAATCAGATACTAAACTGATTCGGTCCGTCGAGCCCCCGTTTGCACAATAACACAGGGAAAAGCAGGGCTCTGTCATGCAAACTTCCAAGAGCCGGGCACCTGCTCTGAGCCTCGATTCACCACCCGCGACCGTCCCCAAACGGCATTTAGAGCAGAACTATTCCTACCATTCAGCTGCCTGTAGACTATGTCTTCTAGGAGCGAGAGCCTCTTCAGCACCGCATCCTGGATGGAGCTGACGCCGTGGGCTGTCAAGTTGGCCACTTCTGCCCTGGGATGGATGTCATGGAAGGAGTCGCCACTCTTGGCCGTGATGGGTCTGCACTTGGCCAGGAAGAGGACGAAGCCAGCCACGGCGATGAGGTTTAACACCAGCAGCACTTTGACTCTCCTCAAAGAAGCCATCAAACTTCCCGAGGGGCCCCCGCAGCCGCCGCGCTGCCGGCAGGG
>WEIV01005268.1:210052-261139 GCA_013390005.1 Calyptomena viridis
GGGATGGTGGATGCGGGGCGGTGGGTGCGGGATGGTGGATGCGGGATGGTGGATGCGGGGCGGTGGGTGCGGGATGGTGGATGCGGGGCAGTGGGTGCGGGATGGTGGATGTGGGGCGGTGAATGCGGGGCAGTGGATGCAGGACAGTGGATGCGGGGCGCGGGGCTGTACCGGGGCCGAGGGCCGGGCACAGAACGCGCTCCAGCTGGGCCGTGTCCCTGGGACTTTGAGCCCCCAGGCCGGTGCGTGGTCCTCTCCCGAACTCCCCGGCATTCCCGGGTGGAATTCCCGTATCCTCTCCCTGGAGCCCCGGCCTTCTCCACACAGGCACCGAATCCCGCGGGAAGCATCCTGCTTCCCCAGGCTTCCCAAAGGCTCAGCACAAGGCAGTGGCCGAGGATCCTCCTTACCTCAAACACTAACACGAGGTAGAGCAATAAACATCCTAAACTAGAATTCCCATCCAAGGTTTTAATGCCAGAATGTTGGATATTCTCATGAGAGCACAGCCACTACTAAACAACCCCAGCAACCCTCCCTTTTCCCAGCTTTGTCCATGTGCCACAGTCAAGGATGCTTTTCAGAAAGATGACACCAACGTGGATTAAAAATTCAAACAACCTTGAGTCATTATATCCTACAAGGCAACTTTACAAAAGGTAAGAATAACCCCTCTCACCTTCAAACCATAATTAAAAAAAAAAAGAAACAAAAAAAATCAATGCTATGGAAACAAACCTAAAATTGCTTTGGAGGGTTTGGAGTTTTAATTTAGTCCCAGCTGCACATGAAATCTTTTATGGCTTCTACATTCACACCTAGGACTCTGCTACAAACCTGGAGAAGAGAGACAGGTACATAACTCACAGTCAGAGCCTAAAATACCGTGGTCAGTCCATCATCCACACTCAGCTTCATTATTCTGCAAAGATGTCAATGATCTGGGTGACATGAAGCTGGAAATACCTCACAATTTGCTGCAAACCAGCTTTTGCCTGTCACTGAGGGGAACCTTAAACCAAAACCTGCAGGTTTGGGGGTTCATTGAAGGTGTTTTGGCACATGATAAACACAAGGTTTATTTCCAGACCTGACAAGTGAGATGTTTTTTCTCTATCGATAAAAGCACTTATTATTAAACAAATAAACAAACACCACTGCGACTTTGCAGAGCACTTTGCCAAAAAGGGAAACCCCACGGCCTGAGCTGTCAGGAGCACAAATATTTGTGCAAACAGAAAAGTACCTGCTGCTCATTGTGAATCAGCCTGGGCTGAAGACCCATTCCTGGTGTCCTTCATTACCCAGAGCTCCCACTGAAGTCAGGTTGGTGCATTACACAAAACCAGCAAGATCTATTTTAATTATATAACAATTTGGGAAAAGCTGCTGGATTTAAAGACATTTGGCACATGGATTTTACATATGATCTTAAAACAACAACAACAAAATCATAGTTTTAGAATCTTAGAGAATGCAAGAATTTGATGCAGCTCCTTGCTGAAGGACAAGGTGAGTGTTTTTGCCCTCACTTTCCCCAAGAAAGGAGCAGAATTAGTGCCCAAAGAAGCAGGGAGAGAGGAAGAAAGCCACAACTCCCTTAGGGTGACAGCTCCAGGGCACCTGGCACTGTGAGTGTGTGTGGTCCCAGGGCAGCATGGCAGGAGAAAATAAATATATCCAAACAATGCAGTGGGAAAAATAGGCTGTGTGGGAAATACCATGAAAGCTAAAAATCAAGAACACACATCAACAACCCCCCTGCCTTGTCCTGGAGGATTAACTTCAAACACCTCCCCAGGTATCTGTTGTTGTTGCTGCTTTTCTTTCTGCTAAGGGGGGAACCAGACAGCAGAATGTGAGCTGCCAAGGGACACCATCCTTTGGGAAGGTCCCCAAACCAGCTGCATTTCCCTTCTGGAGGAGAGAATTCCTGCTGCTGGGCTCAGCAGCTGAGCAGCTCTTCCCTTTGCAAAGCTCCTGATGGGAACCACTGATGCCTCTCTGGGGAAGAGGGATGGCTTAGGAAAAACTGTCTCCTCTTCTTGTTTGCAATGTTGGCTGTTCCACAGGACCCTTGTGCTGTGCTGGAGTTGTGTCAGGGCAGGGGGAGGTTGGAGCTCAGCCCCAGGTTGTGCTTTGCCCACAGGGTGGGTGGGCACTGCCCAGGCTCCCCAGGGCAGTGGGCACAGCCCCAAGGCTGCCAGAGCTCCAGGAGGGCTGGGATGATCCTCTGGGCACAGGGGGGACTCTTGGGGATGGGGCTGTGCAGGGCTCAGGGTTGGACTCCAGGATCCTTGGGGGCCCTTCCAGCTCAGCACATCCTGGGATTCTGGGATTTTCCCTTCATTTCTTTTATTTGGAGGAAGTTTTTTCAGTTTTGCTCAGTTGTTCTCAGGTCCCCTGTGGCCTGGTGAACAAAGTCCCTTATGGCCTGATGAACAAAGTCCCTTATGGCCTGATGACCAGCAAACCCCAAAGGATTCTCACCAACCACTTTGTGCCTTTTGGTGTCCTGAGAAACCCCCACCAGCACACTGGGAATGAGCCTCAGCTCTCCTGGACTTCCCAGCAGCCAAATGTGTCCCCAAGAGCTTTAGCAGCACCTACCAACAGCTCCTGAGACTGGCACAGTTGGTTAAAACTTGGTGCCAGTTCCATCCCTGTAGGGGCCACTCACTTCAGAGTTGGACTCTGTGATCCTGGTGGGTCCCTTCCAACTCCAGATATTCTGGGATTCTGTGATCCCTCTGTACCTCCCCTAAAGCAACATGGGGGACAGCAGAATACTTTAGATACCAAAACCCAATAAGAATCAAAAAGTCCACTGAATCAGAGTCACAGAATCAAAAATCTTGGAAAGAACCTCCAAGATCATCAAGTCCAACCGCCAACCCGACACCACACTGTGTCCTCAGGTGCTACATCCATGTTTTTGAACACTTCCAGGGATGCTGACACCACCACTGCCCTGGGAACCCTGTTCCTTTGCCTCACCACCCTTTCAGTGAAGAAATTTTCCTTAATATCCAATTTAAACCTCTTCTGGTACAATTTGAGGCCGTTTCCTCTTGCCCTTGTTATTTCAAAAGGATCTGGCTGTAGGAAACCAGGAAAAATTTTGTGGCATTAGAAATCCTGAGAGCAACTTCCCACATGCTCCACCACCCAAATTTCCTTTGAGCTTTGCACCCCTGTGAGACTGAACTAAATTCCAATAGCAAATACAAAATGTAATTTTACTACAAACACAAAAAGGTTCCTCAAGACCCCACTCTCTAAATCCTTCAATCAAGGAGTAGCTCAGTCTCCCCTGGAGAATTTGGGCTTTTTTCCTTCTTTTTTTCCTCATTTTTTTCCAATTTTCATGACATTCCTACCAAAAAACCCATGAAACGCGTTACTAAATAGAGAAGAAGAACTAAAGGATATTTCTCAGTATCAGGGAGAGAAGATCAGTTTGCATGTCTAATAGAAAAATTCTATTTTTGCCCATTCCAGTGGAGTTCTATGAACAGCACACACACTTTTCAAGTGCTAGCCAAAATAATTACTTCTCTCCTTCTGTGGGGGGAAAAAAATCCACTAAATCATGAATATTCAATGGTTTGGTTAATGACATAGTAATGCTTTAGCTAAAATCTCTGCTCCTTAAAACACAGCCAACACGAGCTGCCAGTTACAAGCAGAATTAAAAATACAAAAATAACTTGATTTCCAGAAGTTGTCTCCCCCCAATCACTTTAGAAGTATGTGATGGTAGCATGGTACCCTGACATATCTGGGGCAGACTCTCTTCATGTTCTGGGAGATGGAAAACAGGCAGGAAAAAATAGGTTTTTGCTTCTTCCTGGAGGCACTGCCAGTGCTGTGTGTTCTGCAGGGCCCCCTCAGCTCCTGCTGCCCCCATTCAATTCCAGCCCAGGAAAGCACATCTTTGGGGCTTTAGGGGAATTTGCTTGAACTCCATAAATCAGCCTTTCTGGGGCTGTGTGAAAGCCATGATCTGCAAGAGGAAAAAAAACCCCAAAAACAAACAAACAAACAAACAAAAAAAAAAAAAAAATAACCAACCCCAAAAGGTTCAACTTAAAGCCATGAGCTGTTTCCTCAAAATCTCAGAGTTCAGTCTCATTAGAGCAGTTGGTGATTTCTTTGTGTTCAGGCAGTGCTCTGGAGTTGCCACCTTCCCTTTCTCCCTCAGGCTCCCAAGAATTCCTGATTATTCAGCGTTAACTTTGTTGCTTTGCTGCCCAAAGTCCCTCCTTGTGAGGTTGGTGAATTTAAGGCTCCACATTGTCATGGGCTCCTTGTTTTTCCCACTGGTGGTTTCTCCAGGCAGGAATGTGCTCCCTGCATCCCTGACATCCTCCCTGCCCTCCATCCCTTGGCCTGGGCTGGTGAAATGAGTAAATACTTGCAAAAAAAAAGGTATTTTTTTGTTTTCAGAAGCTGATATTGCTGACACATTGTCTGTTCTCCCTGGAGTGATTTTTCACAGTATTTCAGGCACATATTGAACATCAAGGAGTGAACCCTTTATCTCCAGCCTTAAAGTTTTCCCCACTATGGGAACAGCTAATGCACAAAAGTAACTTTCTTCAGCTTTATCTTCAAAGTGTGGAACATATTTAGTGCTACATTACAATAACTCTATTCATATTTTATGAATTTTTAAGTCCAGGCTGAGAGAATGGACAGCTCATCAGGGAAATGCTGGGAAAAAACAAACTTATTGTACTTTTAGCTTAGGAGATTGCTTTGTGGGTCCTCAAGGATATTAAAAACATCTTTGCCATGGTTATCAATAAGTATCTTATAAGTTATCAATAAGGATCAGCATTTACAAAGCCTCTACAATGGCTTCAGCTCTTGACTGAGTTCAGAAATGAAGGAACTTACAAAAAGTAAAATCACAGCTTAAAGCTCGGCTGCTCTTCAGTTTTGCTGCTCTGAACTTCAGCTTGATGACCAGAATCTAATTCTTAAATCATTTTATAGTTAAAGATGTTTTGGAAAGTTTCAGCTTCTTTCTTGAGAAACAGGGACGAAGGGAGAAGAGTGAAATCATTGAAATTCTGATAAATTATTGAAAAATCAGAACATCCGTTTTAAATATTGATTTCTTGTGTGACTAGACAATAAATTTCCAATTATTTTTTTATTACAGAAGATACTTACATGGCATTTGTTATTTCAGCAACTAATTACTATCTCGTAGTCCTTCAGAATATCTTCACTGAGCCAAGTTCTGTTGGTTTTCATGTTACATGTGAAAACCAAGGGATACCTGAAGGCTTTTGGAAAAATCCAGGAATGTCAGAATGGTTTGGGTTTAAAGGGATCTTATAGACCATCTCATCCCGCCCCTGCCATGGGCAGGGACACCTCCCACTATCCCAGGCTGCTCCAACCTGGCCTTGGACACTTCCAGGGATGGAGCAGCCACAGCTTCTCTGGGAAATCTGTGCCAGGGCCTCCCCACCCTCACAGGGAAGGATTTCTCCCTAATATCCATCTAACCCTGCTCTCTTTCAGTTTGAAGCCATTCCCCTGGGTTTTAAAAGTGGGGTTTAGATTCTGAAGGAAACCAAGAGGTAACAAGACCTGGCCAGGACCAAACCAGGAGCCTTTAGGACAAGAAGTCACTTTGTCACCAGCCCTTTCCTCAGCACTGCAGCTCATCCACGGGCAATGTGCAGCATATCCCTGTTCCTGGTAATGTCAGGGCTGCCCTAGGATGGATTTTAGGGAAAGGTTCTTTGCCCACAGGGTGGGTGGGCACTGCCCAGGCTCCCCAGGGCAGTGGGCACAGCCCCAAGGCTGCCAGAGCTCCAGGAGGGCTGGGATGATCCTCTGGGCACAGGGGGGACTCTTGGGGATGGGGCTGTGCAGGGCTCAGGGTTGGACTCCAGGATCCTTGGGGGGCCCTTCCAGCTCAGCACATCCTGGGATTCTGGAATTGTCAGCACAGCAGATTTGACAGTGCAACCCAAATGTAAAGCAGAAGTGAATTTGTTCAGATGTATTAACACCTCTCAGGGTTTGGTTGTCTCCCTAAAAGCCTGGCCTTGCTTCCTGTAGCAACCTGGCCTTTCCCACAGCAGGGGAGATCCCAGGAATGGAGTATCCCCTCACGGCTGCTCTGAGAACTTCCCAGATGCTACAGCTCACGCTCAAGGATAACTAATACCAAGTGTTCAGCTCAGGTCGAGGCTCAAAGCCTCTCCAAACCCATGGACTCGTGGGTTTGCACTGCCCAGCTCCCCCAGCAGGGCAGTACCAGGCAGGAGGGGGTGTGGAGTCATGGAATCCCCACTGAAGGCACATCTCCAAGACCTGGCCATGGTGCAGCCAGAGAGGTCAATGGAAAACTGACTCCTGCTTTTATCCCTTATCCATGAGAACTCTGCCTGTGTTGGTCTCAAATAGTGTCTTAAAGGAAGCAAACCAAAAATAATCCTGTGAGTTTTACAAGCCACTGTGCACAAATACTTGCCTCTTTATTTCTTTTCATGTAATTCTTGTTTTAGAGAATTAAGACATTTCTTGCACTGGATTTGAGCTTAAACTTGTATTACAGCCCTGCTAGGGCAGCATTTATGCCACTGTGGTTATGGATGGTGGGCTGAGCCTCTGGAAATAATACACTGGTTTAACCTTAAAAATTTAAATCTCCCAATAAAGAGGAACACACATTGCAACAACTGCCTAAAGAATGTCAGTGTGTGTAGGCACCACACTAATTAAACATCACTGACTGACATCAATAAATTCTTGTGACAGAACTTAGAAGATGTTCCCCATAAAAATTTCAAGAGGTTTGCATCCAAGCAAAAGGAATACTTCAAAGCAGCTCTGAATGTTTAGAAAATCAAGTAGGTCAAGAAACAGACTTATATGTGTTTACACTTTGAGTTAAACAACTGAATTTCCCTCTCTGGTAGCTTTTTGTTTTATTTTAGGAATCTGTGTATCGAGTGTTCTCCAGTTCCCAAAACACAGGGAGTGCATGTCCCAGCAATCCCTCACAGGTAAATACAAGAGCTGTGTATCCTTTGGAGTTCAGTGACAGGTACAAGTGGGTAGAGGGGGGGAACCAAACCCAAATCCAAACCCAGTCTGGATTTTATTCCAGATTTGCTGTTCATTCACTGAGTGTCTCCAGGCAAAATGCCCAGAGCTGCGTTTTCAGGGTTGTCACAGAATCATGGAATGTCTTGGACTGGAAAGGACCTTAAAGATCATCTCATTTCCCTTCCCTGCCATGGGCAGGGACACCTCCCACTATCCCAGGTGGCTCCAACCTGGCCTTGGACACTTCCAGGGATGGAGCAGCCACAGCTTCTCTGGGCAAACTGTGCCAGGGCCTCCCCACCCTCCCAGGGAAGGATTTCTTCCCAACATCCCATCTATCTCTGTCCTCTGGCAGTGGGAAGCCATTCCCCCTTGTCCTGTCACTCCAGGCCCTCTGTAGCTCCTTCAGGTCCTGGAAGGCCACAATGAGGTCACTCTAAAGCCCAGGCTGAACAATCCCATCTTTCCCAGCCTTTCCTCCCAGCAGAGCTGCTCCATCCCTCTGCTCCTCTTGTCCATGTAGTCATGGATCACATACACTCAGCTGGGGGCTGCAGCTTCACGAGGGCTCCACTCTGGATGTGATTCCCAACATCCCGAGCCCAGCTGGTGCCTGTGTGCAAAGGGACACTTGTGGTAGGTCTGGACTCCTGCACTTGTTGCACAAACTCCCATTCTCTGCTTCTACCACCTTCACATTTTAAACAGCTCCAAGAAACACATGAACCCCTCACTCAGCTCACCGTGGTGCTGAAATAGTTCCCAGCTCAGGCCGGGGGGTGGTTTGGGAGGTGGATTCCACAAAACTGCAAAGTCCAGCGTGGAGGCCTCCAAAAGCAGCTCTTTTCAGGCAGGATTCTCCTGTTATTACAGTTATTCTAAGCTGGGAAGTCGTTCGTGGCTGAACCCTGTCCCCTCCCTCTGTTTCATGTCCAGGTGAAATTGCAGGAGGAGATTTGGGACAAACTAAACCCAAATTTGGGTTGTTTGGGAGAACAACCAGCTCTGGCTGAGGCTGCTCCGCTCACAGCAGTCACCGGATGGCAAAGCTGCAAAGGAAAGCAGATCCCAAGGCTCTGGAAAACCTGGAATTTGCTCCTAAAAAGGAAAAGTAGTGCCCAAAATAGGCTGATTTCCCTATAAAAACAGGTTCCAGGCAATGTCCTGTCCCCAAGCCCAGCCCAGCCCCGTCCCAGTGACACCACTCCAGCCACTGCCATAGCAAACACCTCCACGGGTGACTCCAGCCTGATCAAACAGTTGTGAGTCCCGATACCCCACAAGTACAAGCTTCCTGTTTTCATGTGGTTTTAGTAGTTACTGAGTCCCCTGAAGGGATTGTTCTTCGCTTTGAAGATTGCTGCTTTCATTTCAGAAGAAATGGCCAGAAAGATTTTCCATTTTCTTTCCAACAATAGCATTTGTTGTGGGTGAAGGATACGACATCTTTAAGGAGGCAGAGAGAGAAAATTAAGTGCTGGACCCTGGCCCTGAAATACATCCCCTGAGGGAATATTCATTTGCATCTAGGGCTGAAGGTCTCACAGAGGATTTTTTAAAGGGAAAAAGCTGTGCTGAGCCCACCCAGTTCTGCCTCCTCTGCTCTGTCTCATCACAGCACTTGGGTGTTTCCTTTTTCCTCCATACAAAAGGGAAATAAAGCATTTTGGAGAGACTCATCCCAGTGTGCAAGAGTGCACAAAACAGGGATGTCCTGAGCCCTGCCCTCCCCCTGAAGTGCTGTGCCCTTGCCTTGTCCTGTGGGAAACACCTGCAGAGCAATGGATGTGCCCCAAAGTCCTGCTTTGGCACTGCCTCACATCACAGAGTCATAGGAGAGAATCCCAGAATGGGTTGGGTTGGAGGGACATTAAAGCTCATCCAGTGCCACCCCTGCCATGGGCAGGGACACCTCCCACTATCCCAGGTTGCTCCAACCTGGCCTTGGACACTTCCAGGGATGGGGCAGCCACAGCTTCTCTGGGCACCCTGTGCCAGGGCCTCCTCACCCTCACAGGGAAGGATTTCTTCCTCATATCCAATCTAAACCTATTCTCAGTCATTCCCCCTCATCCTGTCACTCCAGGCCCTTGGAGTTAGTCTCTCTCCATCTTCCTTGTAGCCCCTTCAGGTCCTGGAAGGCCACAATGAGGTCACCCCGAAGCCTCTCTTCTCCAGGCTGGACAATCCCAGCTCTCCCAGCCTTTCCCCATCCCTCTGATCCCCTTGGTGCCTCCTCTGGACTCTCTCCAACAGCTCCATGTCCTTGCTGTGCTGGATCCCAGAGCTGGAGGCAGATTCCAGGGGGGTCTCACTTGAGGGGGCAGAGGGGCAGAATCCCCCCCTTCCCTGCTGCCCAGACCACTTTTGATCTCATGACGTGAACAAATCAGGGAAGGTGAATCCAATGGATGTCATTCCCTCAGTGCTGGTGCTACCAAGTGCTTGCTCAAGGTTTGGCAGCAGGAAGAGTCCCACCACCCCTGGTGCCCATCGTTCCAAGGCCAATATGCCTCAATAAAACACTTCTGCAGCTCTTCAAGCTTTGCTTTGCTGGTTCCTCAATGACTGTCCAGCTGCAGANCTCATCACAGCACTTGGGTGTTTCCTTTTTCCTCCATACAAAAGGGAAATAAAGCATTTTGGAGAGACTCATCCCAGTTTGCAAGAGTGCACAAAACAGGGATGTCCTGAGCCCTGCCCTCCCCCTGAAGTGCTGTGCCCTTGCCTTGTCCTGTGGGAAACACCTGCAGAGCAATGGATGTGCCCCAAAGTCCTGCTTTGGCACTGCCTCACATCACAGAGTCATAGGAGAGAATCCCAGAATGGGTTGGGTTGGAGGGACATTAAAGCTCATCCAGTGCCACCCCTGCCATGGGCAGGGACACCTCCCACTATCCCAGGTGGCTCCAACCTGGCCTTGGACACTTCCAGGGATGGGGCAGCCACAGCTTCTCTGGGCAACCTGTGCCAGGGCCTCCCCACCCTCACAGGGAAGGATTTCTTCCTCATATCCAATCTAAACCTATTCTCAGTCATTCCCCCTCATCCTGTCACTCCAGGCCCTTGGAGTTAGTCTCTCTCCATCTTCCTTGTAGCCCCTTCAGGTCCTGGAAGGCCACAATGAGGTCACCCCGAAGCCTCTCTTCTCCAGGCTGGACAATCCCAGCTCTCCCAGCCTTTCCCCATCCCTCTGATCCCCTTGGTGCCTCCTCTGGACTCTCTCCAACAGCTCCATGTCCTTGCTGTGCTGGATCCCAGAGCTGGAGGCAGATTCCAGGGGGGTCTCACTTGAGGGGGCAGAGGGGCAGAATCCCCCCCTTCCCTGCTGCCCAGACCACTTTTGATCTCATGACGTGAACAAATCAGGGAAGGTGAATCCAATGGATGTCATTCCCTCAGTGCTGGTGCTACCAAGTGCTTGCTCAAGGTTTGGCAGCAGGAAGAGTCCCACCACCCCTGGTGCCCATCGTTCCAAGGCCAATACGCCTCAATAAAACACTTCTGCAGCTCTTCAAGCTTTGCTTTGCTGGTTCCTCAATGACTGTCCAGCTGCAGTGATTCCTCCTGCAGTCATTCCTGCAGTGATTCCTCCTGCAGTCACTCCTCCTGCAGCCTCTAGCACTTCAAGGGCCACTGGAACATAAGAGGGACACACTGCAGTGCTTTGTTTTCCTCTCTCCTCAACTGCTTTTTTAGCATTGTAAAACACAATGCACTCATGGAAAGCTGTAAAATTCCTCATAAAGTTTACTGTGCCACAGGATTATAGAATACCTCTTGGAACAATGGATAAACAGCTAATCTTGGATGTGTCACCAGAAAACACTAATATATTTCAAAAAGCTATTAGCCCTTAAACCAAAAGTAACAGAGAATTTGATTTGGGACAACAGGCTATAAAGCACTGGAATTGTTTGGCAGCTCTGCATTGAAAGCAGGTGGAAGAAGCTGTGAGAGCCCTGGCATTTATCTAATTCTGCTATTTAAGGCATATTTTACATGGTTTCCAAAACATGTGCATGAAAACCAACACTAAGTAAGGATACTTGGAAAAAAACTCTGGAACAATTGATTTACCACACGTTTTCAGGAGCTGAACACCATTTGTTTGTTACACAAGAAGGGCAAAGAAAGGCAGTAAATATTACATATAAAAAATAATAAACCATCAATAGCCCTTACATTTTTTTTATGGCATCATATCTTTAAGGAGCTTTAGAGCCATCAGCACTGGCCATAACCTCCAGATGAGCAATATCCATTTTGTGGATGGAAACAGTAAAGCACAGCCATTAATCCTAAATGCCCTGAGTAGATGTGAAGGACTTTGGGACAGGAATGGCTGGGATGACACAGGACAGTGGGACAGGGAGGAAAGAGCATTTGGGGAATGCAACAGGAAAAGACAGTTTGAAAGTCTCAAATGTAAAGCCGAAACCTAAATGTGTTTCATACTTTTCTTCTTTACTTAATTAGTACTTGGTCTTGTCCTTTCCTCTCACCAATGGATCACAGAATCCCAGGATGGGTCAGTTGGAAGGGACCACAGTGAAGCATCTGGTCTCACCTCATCCCAGAGCACATGGCACAGGATGTGTCCAGAGGGTTCTGGAATATCCCCAGGGATGGAGACTCCCCAGCCTCCCTGGGCAGCCTGTTCAGTGCTGGGTCACTGCCCAGGGAAGAAGTTCTTCCTCATGTCCAGCTGCAACTTCCTGGGCATCACTTTTTCCTGTTGCTCCTGTGCCATTGCTGGGCCCCCCCGAGCAGAGCCTGGTCCATCCCCTGCCCCTCCCTGCACCCACGGGTGGGGTCCCCTGGGGAGGCTGAACAGCCCCAGCTCCCTCAGCCTTTCCTGCTCAGGGAGATGCTCCAGTCCCTCCTCACCCTCATCCTCTGGATCCACTGCAGGAGCTGCTGAGGAGCCAGCCCTGCCCCAGCCCTGCAGATGTGCCTCCCAGGGCTGGGCAGGTCACAAATGAGTAGGATTCAGGCCATGAAACAAAAAAAGAGAAGGAAGGTGAATTTTCAGGGCAAAAAAAAAGACATGAAAAGACGAGGCAGATGAGAAAACACTTCAGATGAGGAGCACAGGAGTTCCCTTCTCACAGAGTGGAGATGCTTTTGTCAAGGACTTTGAGTGAGGTGATCTTGAAGCTCCTCAGAGCCTCAAAGAAATGGAAAACACGAGTAAGGTGAGTCTCTGGTTTGTGACTGTGCTGGAACTGGGAAGAGCTGCTGAATCCCAGGAGCAGAGCCAGGACTGGGCACCAGCAGCAATCCCATTCCAGCCTGGGTTTATTTGTGGCCTGGGCAGTGCATTTGCATTTTCTACAGAGTAATCACTGCAGAAAGACTCATACTCAGGGGAAAGATATTTTGGTATTTCTCTGGGAAATAACCTTCTAGATGCAACACTTACTTTTTTGCTCCCAAAAGCTACACTCAGCTCAGAGCCTTTTAAGGAAGGGAGGTATCAGAGTAATTCCTCAGAGTATTGCTGCCCCTGTGTTCCTGCTTTGGGAAATGCTGGGTCACATCATTTATCAGCCTGGTGGTGCCTCTGACCTTGACATTTTCACACCTGAGGTTGCACAAGGCCAAGTTCTGAGTTCTGCACTTGGGTCACATCAACCCCAGGCAGAGCTCCAGGCGGGGGCACAGTGGTTGGAAAGCTCCCAATGGAAAAGGACCTGGAGGTGATGGTCACAGTGGCTGAACGTGAGCCCAGATGTGCCCTGGTGGCCAAGAAGGCCAAAGACACCTGGATTGGATCAGAAACAGTGTGGCCACAGGCCCAGGGCAGGGACTGTCCCTGTGCTGGCTCTGCTGAGGCCACACCTCAAATCCTGCATCCAGTTTTGGGCCCCTTGGGACAAGAAGGACATGGAGGGGCTGGAGTGTGTCCAGGGAAGGGAATGGAGCTGGGGAAGGGGCTGGAGCACCAGAAGCAGCTGAGGGAGCTGGGGGGGCTCAGCCTGGAGAAAAGGAGGCTCAGGGGGGACCTGGAATTCTCTCCAACTCCCTGACAGGAGGGGGGAGCTGGGGGGGGTCGGGCTCTGCTCCCAGGGAACAAGGGACAGGAGGAGAGGGAACGGCCCCAGGCTGGGCCAGGGGAGGCTCAGGTTGGACATGAGGAGGAATTTCTTCCTGGAAAGGGTGGTGAGGCCTTGGCAGGGGCTGCCCAGGGAGGGTTGCAGTGCCCATCCCTGGGGGTGTCCAAGGAAGGAAGGACGTGTCCCTCAGTGCTCTGGGCTGGGGGACAAGGTGGGGATGGGGCACAGCTTGGATTTAATGATCCTGGAGGTCCTTCCCAACTCAAAGGATTCTGTGATTCCATGATTCACACGAGGCCTCAGTGTTTGCTTTCCATCAATTAGACACACATAGCTACAAGAAAGCACTGAATTCTACAATTTTCTCAAAACCAGGCTTCGGTAATAAGGAAATTATGCCTTCAGAATCCTTTCATTCAGCAGAGTGTAAGCAGCATGGAGCTGACTCATTCCATGGGGCTGCCACTAGCAGTCTAAAAAATTCCAATAGGAAGTACTTGAGGCACAGAGGAGACACTTCTGGATAGAAAGAAAAGCTAATGTGACCCACAAAGGTGAAAGAAAACAAGCAGCAACAAAATCCCCAGGTGTGCCAGGCTGGACACATCCCAACAGCAGCTTCCCAAACTGCTCTGCCCTCACTGGGAAATATTCCCCCATGTCCAGAAATCACACTGCAAAGTCACAAGGTTTGGAAATGCTCTTCACAACCACTCCAAGGAAAATCACATCCTGATTTTAGTCACCTTCACCTCTGACAATGAACATCCTCTTCTGCACCAGCTGGTCATGGAGAAAGGTGGGTGCACACAGGAAAAGGCCTCTGGAGAATGAGGTGCATGTGGAATAGCTCCAAGCACACACATGTTCCTGGCTGTCCCTGTCTGGGGTAATCCCAGGGGAGATGCTGCTTTCCAACAGAGCATTTGTGATCTTGGAGAGAAAAATTCCACAGATGGATTTTTTCTGCCTTTTCATCAAGAAAAAACTGAATAGGTCACTTGAATTTATATATACACATATAAATTTAAAACCCAAACAGAGGAAAGCTCTTAGTTCAGCTACTCAGCTGCCTGTGGTGGTTCAGTGCAGATGAAGGAGGAATCAGGGATGGGATCACAAGGAATTGCTCAATAGGTTCAAGTCAATAGGTTAAGGAGTGCACTGAACACCCCAGGTATCACTTCTCAGGATTAGCAGTGAGAGAGGTGCCACATACAAATCATTCTGCAGCCTGACTGGAACACCTCTCCAGATAATTGGAATTAAGGACTTCAGGCCTTAAGCTCCCAGCTGGAATCACAGAATCACAGAATATTCTGAGCTGGAAGGGACCCACAAGGACCATCAGTCCAACTCCTGGCCCTGCACAGACATCCCAACAATCCCACCCTGTCCCTGAGAGCCTTGTGCCAACCCTCTGGAGCTCTGACAGCCTTGGGAAGTGCCCATTCCCTGGGGAGATGTTCGGGTGCCATGGGCAGCCCTGGGGAGTCAGTCATGCTGCTCATTTAGACAAAATGTGCTCCACAGGGAGTGCTGGGAGAACTGGGATCCCAAGTACTGGGTTTTGGAATAAAGCTTTTGACCAGGGTGGGGATAAATTACTCAGATCGAGCAATTCAGTGAATAAAACACCATTTACCAGATTTAATTCACACATTTGTGTCTTGCTTTTCTTTCTTTGTGTGGGTAATCACAGGAGCCTGAAGGGTATTAGACCCTTTCTTGTGGAAATGGCCAGGGTGACACCTAAGTCTGACTCACACTCTTTTAAGCCCCATATTTTAAATTTCACTCCAGCAGCTCAGGGACTGCAATCACAGGAGTGATCAGCATTTACAAGCCTGTTTTTGAGTTGTCTTGCTGTTTATTTAGTTCCATTCTGGCTCAGGAGATCATTTGTGATGACCAGCCACAAGGTCTCAACATTAATTCGGCTGTCAATTCTACAGGGAACAAAATAAACTTTGACATATACACACAATGAGCCCAAAAGGGGTTAATTGTAACTATCTAAATGTTTAATAAATGGTTACTCAAGCCCTATGAACTCCAATAACTTGATAGTTCTCCTTATAAAAATGACAATTCTCTACCTCATATTAACTAATTATATTGAAGCCATTCATGGCTATAATTTATCAATTATCCAGTAACTACATTTCCCTTTAAAACACACTCGTAATTCAAAAGAGCTTTCTGGGAAAATTCTGAATAAGCACATCAAATGTCCATCAAATGCTGGAAAAGATCTGTTTTTAAACTCTGCCTTGGGTGGGATAATGAAGGGTCTTGCAGTGGCATTAGCAAGGAGGAGGTTTACTGGCAAAGCTTTCAGCTTTTCTTGTAGGTGTAGCTTGAATCACAGGGGACTGTGCTGGGGCTGTCAATGTTGTATTTGTCTGAAAAAAAAAGAGCTTTTACTTCTCCTTTAAAGAGCTGCCAGTGCCTGGAACATTGTTATATAGATATTTATGTGTATATGTAAGTATTCTGCTTAGAAGGAACATCTAGGTCGTGTTTTCCATACTGATCCACCTTCCATGGGCATCGCCAAGGGCACCTGGAGAGCAGAACCTTTTAAGGGATCTCCTCTGTTGCTGCTGCTTATTCCCCCAAAGTGAGGTTTAACCCTCAGCAGGGCACTGGGTTTGACTTGGAGGGGAGGCAGGAGTGGCTTCTGTGATTCCCCATTTCCAGTGGAACCAGTGCCAGGGGGACCCAAGGCCGAGCCCTCAGGGCTGTGGCAGCACCTCTGGGGTCCCTGAGCGGAGAAGGAGAAGGAGAAAAGCCCCAAGTGGCCCCGGGCAGCTGGAGAAGGGAGGAGTGGGAATGTGGCAGGGAAGGAATGTGCAGAGAGCAGGGCAGGAGGAAGGAGGGGCAGGAGCTGCTCCAGGAGCTGAGGGTCCCCTGCAGCCCCCGGGGGTCCCTGGGGGGCACAGACCCCCCTGCAGGAGCCCCAAAGGAGGCCGTGATCCCATGGGAAAGGCGTGTGGGAGCAGGGGCCTGGCAGGAGCTGTGGATCCCTGGAGGGAGGAGCCCACACTGGAGCAGGTTTGGTGGTGGGAGTTGGGATCCTGGGGGAGCAGTCCCTGAAGGACTGAGCCCATGGAAGGGATCCACACTGGAGCAGTTCCTGAAGGACTGAGCCCAGGGAAGGGATCCACACTGGAGCAGTTCCTGGAACATTCCCATGGGAATGACCCCACCCCAGTGTGAGGAGTCCCAGCCCTGCAGGAGCAGCAGAGACAGGGTGGGATGAACTGGGCACAGCTCCCATTCCCATCCCCTGAGCCACTGGAGACGAGGAAGGGAGACAAACTCAGGAGTGAAGTGGAGCCTGGGGAGAAGGGAGGGCTGTGGGGAAGGTGTTCCAGGATTCACTTTTATTTCTCCTTGCCCTGCTCTGAGTTGATGGATAACAAATTAAACCAGTTTCCCCAGGTTGGGTCAGTTTTGCCCATGAAGCACCAGGTGAGGGATCTCTCCCTTTCCTGTATCCCAGGCACGAGCCTTTCCCAATGTTGTGTCTCCCCTGCCCAGCTGAGGAGGGCAGGGACAGGGTGGCTCTGGGGGCTCCTGGTGCCCAGCCAGGGTCACCCCACCCCAGCAGAATCTCTATTTCATTTCCTCAGCAAGTAAACAAGAATATCAGTTTACCCAGGGGAGGAGAATTGAATTTCAAGGGAAGGCAAGAACTCCTCAGCAAAGACAAACAAACAAAAGATCTCATAAGGTGCCATTAATAAATGACAGGGCAAACAAAGAGAGATTTTCCCTTATACTTCCCATATGGTCCTTAAATGAAAACCTCTCTGGGCTCTGCAGTTGCTGGTGGATAGCTGGGGATAGGGGCATGTTCAGAGGGAATACTGGAGGCTCAGGGATGCAACATCACTCACTTTAATACCAAGCATGGCTATAAAATACAGCATTTTTATGGAATGTTAGATATAAGACAGCTCTGAACACAGCAAAAGCCATCATCCTCCTCCCACTATCTGGATTTTTGTTATGGACTATTATTTGACATCTTTATTTACAGCAGGCAGTGCTTTACCTACTAAAGCCTCTTTATATCCCTGGAACACATCACAGAGTAACTGTTAACATGTAACAGGTCAGAATAGCAAAGCCTGGACTTCTCCAAGTATATTAAACTCAACACACCTGTATCAGTTATAATTACAGTGGTTTACAGCTGGAAGGTTTATCCCTCTCCCAAACCCTGGATCCACAGGACTCAAGGACCACTATTAAAGCACATGCTCAGCCAGAGCTTGTGTCTCGTGGCTGCAGCTGGTCCCAGCTGGTCCCAGTTGGTCCCAGTGGTCCCAGTTCCTCAAGGCCTGGGGGTTCCCAGATATTGTATGGTATCCTGGCACATCCCAGGGTCCTGGCACTTCTCCAAACTACAGGGAAGTAACAAGGGGGGGGAAATGGC
This sequence comes from Calyptomena viridis, assembly GCA_013390005.1. Taxonomy (NCBI): domain Eukaryota; kingdom Metazoa; phylum Chordata; class Aves; order Passeriformes; family Eurylaimidae; genus Calyptomena; species Calyptomena viridis. Next base: position 227,636 of record WEIV01005268.1, read on the forward strand.
CAGTGCATAAGGAATGTGGTGTTGGCTAGTTTGGAGGGAGGTGATGGAGAATCATGGAGTCATGGAATGGTTTGGCTTGGAAGACACAAACGGGCCATGGAAGACCCTTCCATGGGCAGGGACACCTCCCACTATCCCAGGTTGCTCCAACCTGGCCTTGGACACTTCCAGGGATGGGGCAGCCACAGCTTCTCTGGGCACCCTGTGCCAGGGCCTCCCCACCCACACAGGGAAGAATTTCTTCCCAATATCCCATCTATCCCTGCCCTCTGTCAGTGGGAAGCCATTCCCCTTGTCCTGTCCCTCCAGGCCCTTGGAAATACCTTTCTCCATCTTCCTTTCTCTGCTCCTTCAGGTGCTGGAAGGAATCAAACCTGAGAGATTTTATTTGTCTCAGTTGCAGATATTCCACAGAACAAGGCAATTCTTTAAATAACCAAATCCCAAAGCATTTTCTGGGTGTTTTTTTCCCATTTGTTTAATTGCCAAGTCCTTTTAAAGAAGTGATACTCACAGGCTTTGGGAATTACTGGGCAAAGGAAAACAATAAATCTGGAAGAAAAAAGGAGACTTTACAGAGATAACAAATGAAGGTGAAAAATGCTCAGACTGCACAAAGTGCTTTCCAGGAAAGTTGAAGTTATATTGTACTGCTTACAGCTTCTAAAAATGTGAGACAGAGAGATGCTTTGTCCTCTCCCCCAGCTGCATTTACAGATGAGCATCCTGAGAGTGAACTATTGAATTGTGGCTGCAAGGGGAGTCTGGGCTTGTTCTCCTGGTTGTGGAGGAGCAGGAGGGAACAGCAGGGCCCAGACCTGGGGAATTGGAGCTTTTTGTGCCACTGAGGGCCAGCTGAGCAGGAGCCTGTCCATGGCTTGTCCCCACAAACTGGGGACAAACAGCAGCGTGTGCTTAGTGCTGAGGCACTGGGGGCAGACAATAGCCTGGATGAGCCTGGCAGCCAGAACAGCCAGGAATTCTGCAGTGCTGGCTCTGCAGGCACTCAGGAGAGAAAGGCAATAAAGCCCAAAGCAGCCAAGCCAACAGCAGTGGCAGCAGGGACGTGGTGCCCTGGCTGGAGCAGTGACAGCCCCAAACCCAGGGCACGTGGCTCTGCAATCCATCCTGCAATCCATCCTCTGGGATCACCTGCAATCTGCACCTCAGCTTCACTTTGTCATGTCTCACCAATGGGATTTTGCATCAGTTCCTGATGGTTAATGCAAACTATCTTTTTGCCCCTCGGTTCCGAGGGAAATGAGGTGAACAACAGCAGTGCCACAAACTACTCAGCAGTGACCTCGTTCTGTGGGAGAAGGCAGCAGAAATGCAGGGATGAGGTCCCAAAGACAAGTGACCAAGTGAATCTCATGCACCAACAGCCCAACCAGGTTCAGGGAGAGCCCTGAGGAGGCTGTGGCTGCCCTGCAATGTGAAATTCAGGCAGGAAATAACTGGAGCCTATTGGTGGCACTCCCAGTGCTGCCACATTTTCATTTTTCAAGTGAAACAAAAGTGTGGAATCGATTTCTCTGAGCCAAATGTCTCATGTGACAATATAAAGGTACAATAAAATACCTGGCAGCTTCACTCTTCTCCAACTCAACATAAGAATTCAAATCATCTGGGACACTCAAGTTAAGAGCTAAAGCACAAGGAGATGATGTGCACTTAGAAAGGGTAGTTTGAGGCTGCAGAGGGTTGATTATATTCCTATTTCTCCTCTTGTGAAGATTGTTTTACTGTGACTTGCCCACTCCAGAAAAAACAGCATGAATTTTACTTTAGGAACACATTTGGGTCTTTCCTGCAAACACATTGAGAGCAGCACCATTAGAATCTCACCACTCTCTTTAGCTGCAGCCCTGCAAAAAATTAAATCATACACATTCCCTTTTGTGACATCTAAGTCTTCAATATCAAAGCAAGAGTCTTTTAGAATATAAAACAATGTTTTAGACATCACAGCTTGATACAAGATTTGGATGTTTTTTTTGTGGTGGCATCTGTGTATTTACAAACTGGCACAACTCAACAGCTCCTAAGGGAGCAGAACTTATTTCCTCAACTAATCTCCTTAGTGAGAGAGCAGTGAGAGCCCAGCAAAAATGCTGAGCTGTAAAAGCTTTTCTCCCTGGGACAAAGCCCATCAAACCCTGATGCACAGCATTCATCAGACAGAGGTGAGGGGAGCGTGGCCAGTCCTGCTGGCTCCCAAAATGACAATCATGGAATCATGGAATGGTTTGGCTTGGAAGGGACCTTAAAGATCATCTCCTCCCACCCCTGCCATGGGCAGGGACACCTCCCACTATCCCAGGTTGCTCCAACCTGGCCTTGGACACTTCCAGGGATGGAGCAGCCACAGCTTCTCTGGGCACCCTGTGCCAGGGCCTCCCCACCCTCACAGCCAGGAATTCCTTCCCAATATCCCATCTAATCCTGCCCTCTGGCAGTGGGAAGCCTTATCCCTTGCCCTGGCGCTCCAGGCCCTTGGAAAAGTTCCTCTCCAATTCTCCAGGCTCCCTTCAGGTTGCAATAAATTCACCCCAGAATGTTCCAAGAAGTTCAGGCCTGCACTCAAAGCCCCCATCCATCTGTACATGAAACCTATCCCAAAAACTGTGGGATACAAAAGCATCTGGACACAGCCTCCTGCTCCTCACCAAAACATCCTTGCAGACAACCTGTCCAGAGAACACAGTTGTGGTTTCCACAAAGCCTTTCTCAGGGCCCAGACATCAAACAAGCTCAGCTCAAGTTTTAAACTCATCACTGGAATAACCTCTCAAAGTGGAAATTCCTTAATCCCAGCAGAGGTGAGCTCTGAGCAAAGCATGTAAATATAAAACAGGAAGGAAAATCGATTTTCTAGATGGGCTAATTAACTCCTCCAAGGCAATGTAGATCAGGCAGCAGCAAATCTGAATTTCAGAAACCTCAGGCTGAATCTCTGCATCCTCTGCTCAGTTCAGTCTCTTATTAACATCAAGGGAAATTCAGATAAATAAGAGATTCACCAACTGGATTTTCTTCTGAAGTTCAAAAATCCACAGTTTCTGCTCCAGAGGAGTTTCTCCAGACATGATTGTCAGGCTATTCCAAGCGGGATGCCTGAATTTCTGGGGAATAAACCCCAACTGGGAATTTATGGGAACATCAAGGAATCAGAGGCTGCATCCCTGGCTGTAATCAGCAGCACTGGAGTATATTCCAACCACCATTCCCTTCCACTCTGCTGCTGTTGTGTCCTAGGGGATGATCCCTGGGGAATCTACAGACTGAGCAGAGAAGAGCCTGAATTCAGGTCTGTGCTTGGAATGAGGGTCCCCAGAGAGAAAAAAATTACCTAAGGCTGGAAACTGCTGGTGGCAAAGCCCAGCTCCTCCACTGGATCCAAGGCAAAGTCACACCAACAGGTCAACCCCACGTGGGAGCTGTTTGAGGGGACACATCCAGGGAAGGATCATCCTTCCATGTCCTTCCATGGACAACTCCAAACGTGCTGAGCAGCCACCCACTTTCTACTGCCTGAGGTCACATGAAGAACTAAAACTAAAGGAAAAAATGAAAACAGCATGGGAAAATAAAAATCAAAGGTTGAGAATTGCTGTTGTGGACTCTCCTCGGTCCTTCTCAGCTGCTCCTCCAGGCCCCGTGTGTGGCACCTTTCTCCAGAATGGGATCCTGTTAGAGAGGAAAAGTCTCTGGGTGCTCACAGTCCTGGGCAGGGGCAGAGGAGGNCGGGATCCTGTTAGAGAGGAACAGTCTCTGGGTGCTCACAGTCCCCCTTCCCTGGGATGGGAAGAGGAGGGGCAGGAACTGGTCTGTTCTCTGGGGGACCAGGGCCAGGAGCCAGGGAATGGCTGGAGTTGTGCCAGGGCAGGGGGAGGTTGGAGCTCAGCCCCAGGTTGTGCTTTGCCCACAGGGTGGGTGGGCACTGCCCAGGCTCCCCAGGGCAGTGGGCACAGCCCCAAGGCTGCCAGAGCTCCAGGAGGGCTGGGATGATCCTCTGGGCACAGGGGGGACTCTTGGGGATGGGGCTGTGCAGGGCTCAGGGTTGGATGATCCTTCTGAGTTCCTTCCAGCTCAGCACATCCCGGGATTCTGGGATCTCCCCAGGTCCAGCTGTGTTTCACTCCCTGCTCCAGCCGAGCCCTTCCTCACTCAGAGTCTCTGCTGAGAGTTCCTGGGAAGCAGCCAGTGCCTCAATCCATGGAATTCATGGATGGAACGATGCCCTCCATGCCCCAGTGCAGAGATGAGTGTCCCTGAGACCTGCTCTGACCTGCCCCACCAGCTCCTTTGGGAGCCTTTCCCTGGGCTCTCCCCAGATCTCAGCCCCTCATCCCGGCACCACTTCACTCCCATTTCCAGGGCAAAGTCCTCTGGCAGTTCTGTGATCCCAGCCAGGCTGGGATGAGTCAGATCCCTTGTCCAGTGTGGAGCCAAGTGTGGCCATGGCAAGTCCTGATGTCCCCAGAGCCTGGGGAGCTCTGTCCTGAGCACAGGGCCCCTCTGGTGAACAAGACATGATCATATAAAATCATAGATATTAGTTATATATTTTATAATTTAAAATAAGAATGGCAGATTTCTTACATTAAGTTTTTCCAATTCTTCATTCCTCATACAATTGTGAAATATTAGTTGCTCTTAAAACTCATCCAACAGTTTATATTTTTACCCTCCATTTTTTCCCAGGTTTCCTTTTTATTCCTATATTTCTGCACCACATCATTACACAGAGTGGCCACTTGCTGTTCAACAGATGCTGCTGTTTACACCTGCAAGAGAACTGACCTCTAGATGTGGGTGTGCTTTGTTTCTAAAGCCTTTCTTTCCTTTTGGATGAAAATCACCAAATTAAAGCCAGGTATTTCTGACCCCCCCTTTCAGGGTATAATAGAACACAAAAACATAAATCAAAGTATGTTTAAACACCTTTTGCAAAATAAAAACCCATCTATCTTAGCAGCAACTGAGAGCTCTTCCTACACACTCTGAACACAGCAGATGTTAAAAAGCTGTTTAATCTTCTTTAGAGCACTTTAAGTAAAAAGCTGTGGCTTTCACATACGTACAAAGAAGGTCAGAAAAGTAAAATATCTTGGAACACTTTTGCTCAGGGGCCAATGAGATCTGAAGTGACCTCTATAATTTCTCAGGTTCCCAAAATTCATTATTATCAAGGCCTCTTTTCTTTTTGATGTTTTAACTATGCAGAAGGTGGGTGTTGCCTTCAGCATATCTAAACCTTTTCAGCACTTTGGATTTATTCTCCTTGCAAGGTACCTGAAGCTGAAGTTAATGACTGGAGATTCACCAGGATCACTTTTCCAGCCCCATCACAAGGTTTCACAGTTTCTCCTGATGCTCAAGAACAAATGCTGCAGCCCCTCAATGGCTCAAACCACACAACCATTTCCTAAGAGTTACTTTTCTCAAGAACTTTCCTCTTGCTTTACAAAAGGATATTTACAAGAGGATATTCCATGGATCTGATTCCCTTGGAAAGCAACACTGTCCCACTGTACCAACCCAGGGCTCTCCCCAATCCCCAGAGGAGGTTCATGGCAGGGCCCAAAAATTCCAGCTGGTCTTTTCACAGGTCTCTCATCTCTCCCAGTAGGATGCATGGCTTTCAGGATTTATTAGTCTCATCCTGGATAAACCAGACCGTTTTCCATAAGCACAAACACAATTGACTTCTAATTTATGGCACAGATGCATTCTTTGATGCAATTTAGTGCATCTCTGCCACACAAAAAAAAATAAAAATCAATGATTCATCCAATTTCAATTCAGTCATTGATCCAAGGAAATGGTAATTTCCTGTATTTATTCCTGCACTTACAGTTCAAAACCACCAAGACTCTTTTTTTTTTGAAAGGGAGGATTTACCCCCTGTCTGATCCTCTTTAATATTATATTGTTGCTTCACTTGAAAGAAGTAGATCAGAAAATTATTCTGTGTAAGAGGTGAAACAAAGGAGGAGAGGATGACTCAGGTACAGAATGTAACACCACAAACACCACAGCTGGAATATTGGACAGATCACTGAGAGCCACCAACAAGAGGCAAGGCTGCATTTCTCCACCAGAGAGGCAGACAGTGCACCTTTAATTACAGATTTATCAGCCCCCACTGCTGAGTCTGAAGGCATTATTATTATTATCATTATCACCACTATCATTATTATCATTATTTTTTTATTTTTATTATCATAATTATCATCATCTCACATTTTTTCAATCAGCCCTTCAGTGGCTGCCTCACTCCAGCCAACAAAGTACAAGTGCCATGATCTCATAAAAGTTACAATTCATTATTTTTAGCATTAAAAAGGGGAATCATATGAATCCTGCTGCACTTGACAGCTTACTCATTTATGTCAATTTAAATTACTTATTAGAACCAGGTCCAAAAGCTACATTTTCTTAAAAAAAAAAGTATTTGTTTCCCTACTTCTGCTCACTAAAGCAATAATGTGGGTATTGTTGTTGCTGTCAGGAATATTTCAGGACCCAGGAAAGAAACTGCCTTTCAGGACCATCTTCTATTCAACTGGCTCCTCCTTGTGATCTGTCAGCACCTCACTAAAATTAATTCCAAAGAGGTGCACAGAGATCTATTGCACTAATTGGCAATTAAACAGGGAAATAGGGCCCAGTCTGCCAGACTATTAAATCCAGACCCTTTCCAAAGCCAAGGCAGGTTAATAATGCCTCTTATTTCCCACTTTTCCTTATGCTCTCCAGTTTGCAACTGGAGCATGAAAAAAATTCCCTCCAAATCTTTATAAAAAAAGCAATAACCGAGTCAATCTTTTGTCCTGGCATTTGGCCCAACTTCCAAACCACACCAAACACCCCTGGGGCTGCAGCTCTGTGCTCACCAAGCCCTGTCCCAAAAATTGTTCATGTCAAGGAAAAGAGCCCAGAAAGCTGTGGGCTGGAAAAGGCTCCAGCAGCAAGGGCTCTCCAGTCAAACCAGGACAAACTGGACCTTTATTTACATGGAAAACTGAACCCAGTGGTGCCCAGGTGATGCTTGTTGGCACTGTTGGAGCTTTTGGGGCACCAAGGAGGAGGGAAGAGGTTATTCCTGCAGTGCTGCCCCATCTGCTTTGATGTAGCCCCAAACATTAAAAAAAAGTTGAACATTCCAGACATTTCAGACATGGAATGAATGATGGGCTCCAGTGTCCTGGAGTTGGAGTATCCATGACAACTCTCTGCTGTGCCAAGGGACTTTTAGTCAAATACTGGGAGAATCACTTAAAAGCCTGGGTTTGTAGGATGCAGCAACATCCTGGTGGGATTTTTGTCTCAATCCCTAAGGACTGAGCTGCCTCCAGCTGTAATGGAAGCAACACCCACAGCTCTGGGGTTCCTCAGTTTCAGCTGCCCCCAGGAGTTACAGCTTAGAGAAGATCTACCTAGAAAATTGTTCCCAGAAGGAAGCCCAAATAACCCACTCAGCTTCAAAAATAAAAAATAAAAAAAACCCCAAACATTAAAACACCCAAAAAACTCTCCACTTAAATCTGCTTCCACTGTAACAACTAAAGATCTCAACCAGTAGAGCCCCAGGAGACATAAAAACTTGGATTATCTCCTGGCACAGCCCAGCTAAACCCACCAACACACATCCCCCAGGGCTTTTCAGAAATTTTTCTGGCCAAGAACTGTGAATCAAGTGCAGTGGAGCTGCTGGGCTCCACTCATCCTCTCCCTAAAGAATTCCTCTTTATTCTGTCTCATCACACGATGAGCATTTAGAGACACATTTGGAAGCATTTCCTTTGCAAGGGCTCAGTGACACAACCATGGGTCAAATCACAACTTTACAACTTTGATCCATTAATCCATCACTAATTCTGTTTTCCAGAGTGATCTCACAGCACAAGCCTCTGCCCCAGCCAAGTCCAGCTGCTGTTGCTGCTTGTTCCTCTCAAAGAATGAACACAAGTGGCCTCTCCCCCTCCTATTTCCCAGCAGGGAACATCAAAGTGGAGCACACAGGCTGATTCTCTTTCTGTCATTAACTGATTTGACCATTTACATTATTCATGAGTGTTTCACTTTTTAATCATAAAAGTCAACCCCGATGTGGTTTAGGATCAGCTCTCTTGGGGTCTCAGTGCTATATTGTTCAGAATTCCCAGTTTCCAAGCTCCTGACTCATCACTGAAGTATGAATTCAACACCTACAAGTCCCAGTGAAGCTTTTTGGAATGAAGTAGCCACATCCTTAAATTCAGACATTGCTCAGATGCCCTGAGACTGGGGCAGAGTGTTCAATGTATTAGAGATCGAAGTTGTCAAGGATTTTATTCAAAGGCTCCTGACCATGGCCTTCACTCTACACCTTGCACACAAAAGGCCTGAGGAGTGGAGAGTTGGGAATGTCACCAGCTCTGCTCCCCTGACAGACAGCACAGCTCCTTCCACTGGGACCAAGGGGACACAGAACCTGAAATCACTCCTGAAATCACCTGAAATGCCACAGGATGGGTCACTTGGAAGGGATCTGCTCCCACCCCTCTGCTCCAGCAGGGTCAGCCCAGNGGGCAGTGGGCACAGCCCCAAGGCTGCCAGAGCTCCAGGAGGGCTGGGATGATCCTCTGGGCACAGGGGGGACTCTTGGGGATGGGGCTGTGCAGGGCTCAGGGTTGGACTCCAGGATCCTTGGGAATCCTCCAGGATTCCTTCCAGCTCAGCACATCCCAGGATTCTGTGAAACCAGCACTGGCACAGGGGCAAACACAGGGACCCTGGGCCTGCAGGTCCCCCTGGGATGTGCAGGGAGAAAAACCCCAGGAGACCAAACGGGGCAAGCTGTGCTCGTTAGTTCTGGCTGACGGGTCAGAGGTTAATTAGCCAGCCAGGAACACACCCCAGCCTGCTCAGGATACATCCAAACTGGAGTGGGACCAGCACAGCAGCACCAGCACCCCTCACACACGACTGCTCACAGGACTGGTCTCCAGACAATTTATTGACTCTTTTATGCTTATTTTGTCAGTAAAGTTATCAAATTTAGAGTGTCCATGGCCAATACAAAACCCAACAACCCAACCCCACCCAACAAACAGGTTCCCCAAAAGCTTCACAGTTGCCACTATTTGCAGCCTTGAGGTTCTGCAGTTCAGCAAGAGCTTTTGACAGCAATAAAAATGTGTTATGGAACCTGGTTCACAACTAGAGAGTGCAGAAAAAACTGTATTCCAACCAGATCTAATTTGATCTGCATTTGTATACAGAGCTCTCAGTATTTTTGACAAAATACTGCAAAAAAGCAGGTGATACACTTTTCCCTTGCTAAAAACCAAACTATAGGCTTTGGCATATTTGAAATGTTCTCTCTATTGAGAAAGAAGCTTTCCACACTTCTCCAGTTACAAATTAATAAAAAAAATCAAATAAAAAACAATAAAAAACTGAAGCAAAAATATTTTTTAAGAAATTAAGTCCTTCTGCGAAGTTGAAGATTATCTTGGAACACAGTTTTTAACTAATAAGCTCTTAGAGTCCAAATGATATTTTAAAATAAACATTCTAATTTGAAAATGTTATGACTTCAGGGAATTTTCTAACTGGGATCCAGGTATTTTTAAACTGAAGTAAAGAGGCAAGGAAAATGATAACTGAAATTAATTAATGGAATTAAACAGAGTCAATTGATTGCTTTCATGTTCAAAGCAATGCAAGGTCTGTATTCAACAAATGGGAAGCTAAATCAGAAAATTTCCTTTATGGTCACTCCTTAAATCTGTACCTAATTGATTTCATGCATTTTGCACCTTTATTAGCTTACAGTTAACAACATGTTAATATAAATAAAGGACATGACTGCAGTAATGGCTCCACTAAAAGTAAAATACAATGTGAGCACTGTAAGTGATCTTTTTTGCTGACAATATCGAATTTATACTAAATACTGAAGACAGTTCTACAGATCCACTGGGATGTGCTCCTGCAGAGGATTTTGGACAGCTGAGAAACATTGTAATATAAAGATATATCACATAGACCTGAGTTTCTCCATTTTATTTGGTGTTGCCTGAGAGCAGGGAATTAACTGCAAGGCTGAGGGAGGGAAGGGCAGAGCTGTGGCTCTTCAGGGCAGCAGGAGCTTGAATTCAAGGTGCAATTTGAAGCTGTACTTTTCCAAAATCTCAGGATGGACAGATTCCAGCTGCTCCCTTCCACTAAAGTGCTCAACTCTCTTGTTGTCCTTTGCACACCTCCATGGTTTCTCTGACTCCACATCAGAGCCACGTTATCATCCTGCCATGAAAGTCTCACTGCTCATCTCCTCCTGCTGCAGGTGTCATTCCTGGTCTCTCTGGGTCACTTTTGGGATGTGCCACTGGCCAGGTGTCCCTGTGAGGCACCGTGTCCCCAGCCTGGAACGTGTCACTGCCACTGGCAGGAACCTGCCCCCTCCTTGCATTTATTTCACCCCTCTCTAGTTTCACCTCACTTGTCCTGAGTATTGTTCTTCAAATATTTATAGTGGATTATGTTCCATCTCTCCCTCCATTATCCCCCCACACCGTCCAGCAATTTTCTTTATTAATCAAATCCTCCAAGCTCCTGTTAATTTTCCAGCTGCTCTTCTCTGGCCATCTTCTCAATTACAACAACTTCACAGTGATGAAGTGATCAGAATGTAATTTATTTGGGGGCCACTTATGTAAATACTTTCTGGAGAAGCACAGCCAAGTGGAGCAAGTTGTGTTCAGGTCTGACACTCAGACATGCACCTTCCACCAGGCACTGCAGGTCTGTGCAGGGGATTTGTCAACCAGCCACAGGGAAGCTGCTCTGGACAGGAGGGGATGGGATGGGCAGGAGGGGATGGAGGTGGGACAGGAAGGGATGGGATGGACAGGAGGGGATGGGATGGACAGGAGGGGATGGAGGTGGGACAGGAGGGGATGGAGGGGGACAGGAGGGGATGGAGGTGGGACAGGAGGTGATGGAGGTGGACAGGAGGTGATGGAGGTGGAACAGGAGGTGATGATGGTGGGACAGGAGGTGATGGGATGGGCAGAAGGTGATGGGATGGGCAGGAGGGGATGGGATGGACAGGAGGGGATGGAGGTGGGACAGGAGGGGATGGAGGGGGACAGGAGGGGATGGAGGTGGGACAGGAGGTGATGGAGGTGGACAGGAGGTGATGGAGGTGGAACAGGAGGTGATGATGGTGGGACAGGAGGTGATGGGATGGGCAGAAGGTGATGGGATGGGCAGGAGGGGATGGGATGGACAGGAGGGGATGGAGGTGGGACAGGAGGGGATGGAGGGGGACAGGAGGGGATGGAGGTGGGACAGGAGGTGATGGAGGTGGACAGGAGGTGATGGAGGTGGAACAGGAGGTGATGATGGTGGGACAGGAGGTGATGGGATGGGCAGAAGGTGATGGGATGGGCAGGAGGGGATGGGATGGACAGGAGGGGATGGAGGTGGGACAGGAGGGGATGGAGGGGGACAGGAGGGGATGGAGGTGGGACAGGAGGTGATGGAGGTGGACAGGAGGTGATGGGATGGACAGGAGGTGATGGAGGTGGAACAGGAGGGGATGGGATGGACAGGAGGTGATGGGGTGGGACAGGAGGTGATGGGATGGACAGGAGGTGATGGAGGTGGGACAGGAGGTGATGGGGGATCTCCTCTGATAAGCTGTCCCCTCTAGTTTCTGCTTGAAGCCCCAACACTCCCCTCTGGGTAACAAACACACGGTTCAGGGGTTTGCTTTGGCTGTCAGACATCAGCTTCACACAGGAGCTCCTGGAGACTTCAGGTGTCAAGAAAAGAACAAGGATGGGTCAGCAGGAAAGGATAAAGTGAGTCTTAGAATTACAGAATCTGCTGAGTTGAAGGGACCCACAAGGCTCATCCAGTCCAACTCCTGGCCCTGCACAGGCCCATCCCAACAATCCCACCATGTGCCTGAGAGCATTGTCCAAATGTTTCCTGAACTGTCACACTTGGTGNGGATCTCCTCTGATGAGCTGTCCCCTCTAGTTTCTGCTTGAAGCCCCAACACTCCCCTCTGGGTAACAAACACACGGTTCAGGGGTTTGCTTTGGCTGTCAGACATCAGCTTCACACAGGAGCTCCTGGAGACTTCAGGTGTCAAGAAAAGAACAAGGATGGGTCAGCAGGAAAGGATAAAGTGAGTCTTAGAATTACAGAATCTGCTGAGTTGAAGGGACCCACAAGGCTCATCCAGTCCAACTCCTGGCCCTGCACAGGCCCATCCCAACAATCCCACCATGTGCCTGAGAGCATTGTCCAAATGTTTCCTGAACTGTCACACTTGGTGCTTTGACCACATCCCTGTTCCAGTGCTCAAACACCCTCGGGGTGAAAAACCTTTTCCCAACATCCAGCCTAAACCTCCTCCAACTCAGCTTCTGCCTCTTCCTTGGGTCCTGTCACTGTCAGGAGAGGGAAGGGCTCAGTGCCCACCCCTGCACTGCCCCTCAGGAGGATGGGGAAGATCTCAATGAGGTCTCCCCTCAGGCTCCTCTTCTCCCCCTCAACACCCCCAGTGCCCTCAGCTGCTCCTCACCCCTTCCCCTCCAGGCCCTTCCCCACCTCCAGTCCCTCCTTTGGACACTCTCCAATGGCTCAAGACCTTTCCCACACTGTGGTGCCCAAAGTGCCCCAATATTGCAGGTGAGGCCCCAGGGCAGAGCAGAGCAGGACAATCCCCTCCCTGGCCCAGTGCTGCTGTTCCTGCTGCCCCAGGACACGGATGTCCCTCCTGGCTGCCAGGGCACTGCTGGCTCGTGGCCAACTCATGGATCAGCACCTCCAGATCCCTTTCCCAGCACTGCTTTCCAGCCTCTCATTCCCAGTCTGTCCCCAGTTCCAGGGTTGCCCCATCCCAGGTGCAGAATCCAACACTTGTCCTTGTTAAACTGCACATGGTTGGTGAGGGCCCAGCTCGGATTTATCCAGCTCTCTCTGCAGGCTCTCCCTGCCCCTGAGTCAAAGCTCCTCCCAATTTAGTGTTGTGGCAAACTGAGTTAATTTTCCTTCCAGTCCTGTGTCCAAGACATGGAAATCATCCTGCCTGTTGTGTGCCCTGCAGCTCCTCTGAGGATGGAGCAGCAATAACTGACCCAACCCTGTTCCTTTCTCTCAGAGAGTGGATTTAGGTCCCTGGGCTCAGAGACACATTCCATCTACAATTCAGCTTTCAGCACCTTGTTTACATTTCCAGTGGCTCCATCCAGGATGTGTTTCAAATGCAATAACCAGGAATTGTTCATGCACAATGAAATCCAAATGCACTCACAGATCAGGAGGGTCAAACAGGAGTGAATGGATGATACACTGAGTGTCAGCAAGGAAAGCAAAAATCCAGGCAACAATGGAAGGGAAAAATAGCAGCAAACCCAAACTAAGGGAACTTTATGAATGCTTTTATGTTCAAACTAATGCAAAGCCTATATTCAACAAGTTCATGGGTAAATAAAATATCATATATGTACATTTCTTTATTTTACTGTTACCCACACATTTAAGTATCTTGCTTCAAGAAATAAACTCCTTTTATACAGTCTGTTTTCTCAGTGTTAGTGTAAAAAGAGTTTTTCTCAAGTCTGTAGAGTTTTTGGTAGATGCCTCTTACTCTCAGTGAATAAATCATGGGAAGAAGATGAGAAGAGGGAAGAGCCCTGTGCACAAACTCCCAGTTTGTCAGAAAGGGTTTAAAGTACCCCCTGACCCAAACCCTGCTGTTCCCTCAAAGTCAATCAGTGGTTTGGCATTTCACTGCCCACAACACTTGACTTTGACTTTGTTTTCCCTTCTTTTGTCTTTCCTGCAGGTTTGGTTCTCTTCACTGTACACAGGACATGTGAAAAACACCCTGGAGCACCAGGAAAGTCTCCATTCCATGCAGGAGTTCACTAAGTTCCCCTCTTGACCCAGAGATCCTGGAGCTATTTTGAGTTCTCACGAGCTGAAATTCTGCATTCTTGTTCCTGTACTTTCTTAAGCTGTTCAAAAAAAAAGCATATCACATGCACCAAAATACTCTCCCTTTCACATACCCATCCCACGACCTCTGGAATGCAGTTTTCTCCAGAACAGATGGGAAGAGCTTGCCAGATTTATTTTACCATATGAATTCATTCAAAACGTTCTTGCTAAATGATGAAGAAAACAGTTTTACACTTGAAAAGTAAAGGTAAGGATGAGATGGTGGCCAAAAAAAAGCAGGAGTGTGAAAAATCACTGCTCCCAACAACATCCAGCAATGTCCTCAGGGATTTTGGAAAGCAAATTTGGCAACAAGAGCAACACTGAAAGGACTATCACTCGATAGCTGACTGAAATAAATGTTGGTTTCTGCTACTATGAGCCAGGTGGGTTTATCCTTGTCAAGAATATCAGGCGTGGTTGACCCACAGTGTATTCCAGAGGGTAATGACTCAAAGCAGAGAGCTCAGGAGCCACCCCTGCCATCTGTAACAAGTGTCATGTGTGAGGTTTGCCCTGCACATGTGTCATTAACATGAGAAATTCGTTTTCAAACAAAATGCCACTGTTAAAACTTCTCTAGTTCCTTCTCCTTATGTAAATATGGAGTTCTGCTTCATTATGACCAGTACAACAGAAGGTTCTCCCCAAAAATCCATCTTCTCCCCTCCACCCAGAGACAACCAGCCCAGTGCTCTCCATATAAACGAGGGTCTCTGTTGAATGTGATTGAATTCCTTAGAACCAGTTTGGCAGAAAAGGGGGGAGGTTCAGAGAGGCAAAACTAAAACTCTCCTTTCGACTGTTGCCTCATTCCCAAGAGCAGGAGAAGCAGTGCTGGAAGTGCTGGGATGGGTGTTTGTCCTGCTGAGGTTCCTGGGAGGTTCCCTGCCCTCCCTCACTGCTCCCACAGCTTTGGCTCCACCAAAAGCTGGTCCTACCCCCCCTCTGGTGCTGCCACACCTCGTGTCTCATGTCTTTGTGCAACTGGGAGCCCACCTGCACCAGAGACTTCTCCTCTTCTTTCCAGGGATCTGTGTCAGCTCCTTCTCTGAATTATCCTGAGATAATTCCACTCCTGCCCAGTGTCCTTCTCCTGCAGGAACTGGGCCTTGACCTCCTTCCAGTTGCTCTACAATATTGCCAAGCACAAACCTGAGCCCCAGAGACCCATTTTCACTCCAACTATCCCCTAGTTCATGGCTTGGGTATCACCTTCAATTTGACCTGCCAGGAAACAACCCCTTGCAAGTGCTTTGGGAGCCACATGTCAGACAATCCCCATGGAGACACAAAAGTGAAGTTCAACTCTGGTCAAGCCACCAACCATCTCCACCCTCCTGCCATTCCCATTTCCCAAACCTTGGCAAAGGTTCCTGCACCCTTTCCCAAGTCAGACCCATGAGGATTGTTCACTCACTGTCGTGGTAGATTTAACCAAAACAAGCACAAAGAGGAATAAATTCCAGGAGCAGAGATGATTTTATACCAACCTTCAACAAAGCACCAACCTGGCAACAAAGGTTCTCACACTGAATGTAGAAGAAAAGGAAAATTTCAATGTGATGTTTCAAATGACACGTTTTCCCTCCCCAAAGTATTCAAGTGTTTTGATCTCAGCTGTTGTTTTGGATGAAAAATATTTTATTATTATTATTATTGTTATTTTGCAATGTTTTCAGCATAGAAAAGTGGTTTCTCTTCCAATTTCTTTTTCAAGTCAGAAAGTGCCACCCTTCTGTTTACTGCATGAAAATTCTTAGTATGTTTTTTTTAAGTGTGAAAGAAGTAAAAGCAAAGCAAGCAGTTACCAAGACACTTCTAAAATAAACACAGACCTACCACAAAGTACCCTACAGTCACAGACATGTTCTCTGCAACATTATTTCCACCTTCACGCCACCAGACTTCATTTATTATTGTAGTTTCTTTTCCTCCTGGAAGAACCAAGTTTATACACATTTATACACAGTGAGTTGCCCAAGGTCAGAAAAACAGAAATAGGAAAATGGGTATATAGAGAAGCATGGCCAGGAGAAATCAGATCAGCAGCTTTGAGTATTAAAAGGGCAGGAAATATGAAAGCAGAGGAAAAATTGATAGTGTTGACACTCTTTTCCAGATTAAGCATATCTGGTACATCTTGTTGTCAGCTGGAATAAGAAGATATAAAAGGAAAGCAGATATGACACACATTTGTGTTACTGCACAAGGGTAAGGCTTTATCTGCCTCTTGGGTGAAGCCAGAAAAGCCAATTCTTCATGATTACTGTGAGGATTTCACGTTGCTTAAATCCACTGATAATATCAGGAGCTGTTTGGGGGACTCAGCAATGCTTTACTGGCAGGTGAGTAATTTGATCCAGGAGACAAGAGCAGCTCATCAGCCTGTAGTCAGTGGAACAGGAGCTCATGGACTGAAATCACCTGCTTTTAACTGGCCTCTCCCTGCTTCTACTGCCTGAGAAACAAGAGCCTGTGCCCCAGACACACAGGAGGGGCTGCAAGGGTTCCCTTGCAGATCTCAGTAAATTCTGAGTAAATTTAGATCTGCAGATCTGAATAAATTCAACTTTTAACAATGGGTTCAGGAGACTAAAAAATATTAATAAAATAAAATCACCTTAGATTTTTTCACTCAACATCACTGCAAAGCAATAACCTTTTGGAGACAATCATGTCCCAGGCTGCTCTCCTTTCCCAAGGCACTTGGTACAGCTGCAGGAAAGCAAAAGACTTGTTGTACCAAACCTGCCTTCCTCAATCTTTGGCTAAAAACCCGAGGAAATTGGACAAAAAGCTTTGGATTTGATGCCTTCCCTTGTGTTCCCTGCCACTGTGAGGAGGGGGAACACCAGGAATGGCCCCTGCTGTGGAAAGTCCAGCTCTCCAATGGCCTGGGATTCCAGGAACAGGCTGGGAAGCAGCAACAGCAGCTCAGTGCCATTCCCACCTCCAGGCAGGACTCACCTCTCCCAAGCCTGGCACAGCCCCCAGTGTTTGCCCAGCACTGCAGTTCCATTTCCAGTGCAGCTATTAGGTGACAACGGGCTGATGGGCAAAATTTATACCAATTCCTCAGTAAGTGCTTTTAGATTCACAGAGAGATAAAAGCTAAGAAATTATTATCACTAGAAGAGATGGATGAGCTTTGAATTGCACTGCTTTTTGCCTCAGTCTGTGTCCTTATGAAACTTCCCATATGCTAAAGGAAAATCTTGGCACTCCTGAGCTCAGAGAAGGCACACTTTGCCTACTCAGATTTCTGTGGCTTCCCTTCCTCTTTACTTCTCCTTCCAAACTCATCTCTAAACCACTCCAGCCTTATCTCAGCAAATTTACTTAAGTAACTTCATCCTACATATTAAATTTTCAGTAAATGTTGTATTTTCCCTGCAAAGGGGCTGCCACAGAATAGTGGCCTAGAAAGATTCCAGACAGGCTTTGACAGCCTCAGTTGCTGCAGTAAAGTAACCAAACTCATGGTTCTTTAGTTGTAGTCACCTCTGAAAGTTAAATGGGTTCTGTTGAGCAATAAGAAGAATGGTAATTAGATATTTCCATCCTCAGGTCTTCTGAGTTTATCTCCTTCCCAGCAGAAATCCCTTCTTTTGTTGTGGCACATCCAAAAAACCCCAGTGAACACGATGTGTGTCCAAATCTATGGGAGACTTGCTTAAAAATGACAAAGTAAATGAGATCATGAAGCTCCTCATGCCCCAAAAAAAAGGCAGGGAAAGGAGGACACAGCAGGGATCAGGTTTGTGCAGTTTGCACTGGCACATTCCTGTAAGGACTGGAGAACATTTGGAGAGTCAGTGACACTGGAAGGGTTGGTTGCCATCTGCATGGCACAGAGAGCTCAGGGAGTGAGCAGTTCTGAGCTCTGATCAGGATTCCAAAGCTGGCACATACCAAATGTGCTCTGCAGTGCTCCATCCCCCAGTGTGAGCTGGAAAGACCTTGAGGACATCCAGTATTTTGTATGAATTTGCTCTTCCCATTCCTGGAGCTGGATGAAGAGCAGCTTTCCAGGTGCAGGAATGAGGAAAGCTTTGTTCACACCCACAGCTCCTCAGGCAGGAACTGGACAAGGAGCCCTTTGATCCACGTGTTCTCAACACCAACTCCTGCCCATACAGCAGCAGTAGCATCTTCAAGGCCTTAAATAGAGAAATAAAGGAACAGATTTGTGTTCCCAGCTGACTCTTGCTGGCAGAGGTTGTGACTTTGGTGGGCTCAGAGAGACCACAGAAACACAGAAACAAAAAATGCAGCTGAAAGGGAGAATTCACTACCCCCATATGTGTGTGTGAAGGAAATGCACTCGGGCACAATGCAAAACTGATTTGTTGACTATTCACTAAACATTCAATTAGAGAACGTCAGGAAATGCAGCTCTTGACATGGCCCAGGCCAGCACTGAGATCCAGATCCTCAGGAAGATCCCCTGAGTGTTTAAATTCAATCCATCCTGGATTAACAGAGAAGTGAGAGGCTCTTCTTGCAATCAAGAATAACTTGAACTAAGCTCAGAAACCCCCCTACGACTCAGAAATGCACAGAGCAAGATCCTTGCAGTTGGCAGGAAGGTTAAAGACACTCCAGTGAGGCTCCAGGAAGGTGAACTTGTACCCCAAATACAAAGCCCCTCATTCTCCTCCAGCCCACTGACTGTACAGGTGGTTCAAAGCAGGTCAAAATACTTCAAAGGAACAGCTTGCAAAAGCTGTAATATCTAATAATAAAATGGCCTGGACCTACTGGAGAGTCTGCAGGGCCATGGATGATCAAGGCAGAAAAGGATCTTTCACAGGAGATCAGGCCACAATAAAAAAAGACATGTTTTTCTTTTCAGTTGGAAGGTGTCAGTGCTGGAAGTCTTTTTTTCCTCCTCAAGACAGTGGGAGCCAGTGGCCTTGGAAGACCCACCTGAATTTGAAGTGTCAGTGGAAGACTTGTAGTGAAGGTAGAAAGCACTGAGTGCCAAATCATGAGCAGAGGGCAGAATTCAATCAAGAGTTTCAAATTCATTCAAAGAGCAGAGCTGAACTTCTGTATTCAATATCATTTGTTTAATACCTGATTTTGACCCCATGTTTAATCTTGCAAGGGAGTTTTTAAACTGACCTTTCTGGAAGGGCATAAATAGAACCTCTAAATGATTGTTCTTAAGGAAAGATCTCTTTAAAGTGTTTTGCTCTGTGCAACCAAGAAAAGCAATGTATGAAATGACAAAGGCAAAGACTTTCCCCATGTAACTTGCACAGCTCTTCACCACAGAACAGTCACAGCCACTTGTCAGAGGAGGCTAAAAAACCCAGGTATGCAAATCCCTCCCAAAAGGTTAATTGGTATCTGGTAACTCCTTCATGGGCACCTCTCAAAATCCAAGCTTCCTTATGAGTGGACTGGTTTATCAATTCCAAATTTGCTGTAACAAAGGTGAGGAAGTTCCCCCAGGTGCACAGTTGGACATGGATACACTGCATTTCTCTCCCCAAATTTTGGCACTGCCTACAATAGTTTGGGTGAACCACCCAGTATAACATCTCTCTCCCCACACGCTGGATTCAGTGGCCTGGCTCAGAATGGACATTTAACTGGAGCTGTGAATGAGTTTAGTTGGGAGTTCTCTCATCCATGTCCCTGCTCAACCCCTTTGACCTCAGCACAATAATATGGTTTTAGAAAATTCTGTGTCAAGCTTTGTTCCAGTTTTGTTCCTGCCCTCTTCAGCTGCAGCCAATTCCTCTTCCTGATTCTCTTTGTCAAGTGGTTGTAAAAGCAAAAGTAACCATTAAACCAGAAAAAAAGTTACAGCTACCACTGCCAACGTAAAAAAATTACCTACATTATCTCAGAATGTATTATAAACAGCTACATACTGGGGCACTCAGGCTCTATTAATAAGAAGATATTCAATTATCTTACTCAGAGCTGTGAAGATAAATTCATGCCTGGAATTAACCTGACTGAAAACAGAACCTGGTCCTCTGAGCACAGAGGTGAGGAAGGAACCAACTAATACAAGGATCATGATTGCAATCCATGGCATCCTGGAATGGTTTGGGTGGGAAGGGACCTTAAAGAGCATCTCATCCCACCCCTGCCATGGGCAGGGACACCTCCCACTATCCCAGGTTGCTCCAACCTGGCCTTGGACACTTCCAGGGATGGGGCAGCCACAGCTTCTCTGGGCACCCTGTGCCAGGGCCTCACCTCCCTCATTTATTTATTCCCACTATCTAAACCCACCCTGTGTCAGTGGGAAGCTCTTCCCCCTTGTCCTGCCCCTCCAGGCCCCTGTAAATAATCTCTCCATCTTTCCTGCAGTTCCCTTCAGCTCCTGCAAGGCCACAAGAAGGTCATCCCAGAGCCTTCCCTTCCCTCAGCCTCTCTCCATCCCAACGTGCTCCAACCCCCTGATCATCCCCGTGGCCCCTCTGGCCTCACCCAACTTGTGCACATTCCTTCTTGTTTTCAACTAAACCAGTTGAAACTGGTTTAAACTCCTCAGTTCTGGTGTGGGCACCAGTGAATTGACCCTGCTGTCCTTTGACCCTGGTGTGCCTCACAACCCTGGCCATTGGAAGCAGCAAATCGGGATTTTGGCAACTAGACTTCTGGGATTAAACCTCCCTGAGCTCCCTGGAACTTGAGCCTCAGTTTGCAAATGATTTTCTAGTGATAGAGCTGAGAGCAAGAAACATTGCTGTGGACCTTGTGAACCTGGGGATTGTCAGCCACAGGACAATGGACACACTTCCCTCCCATGCACAAGGTCTCTGCTCACAATTACAATTCATTCCCCAGTAAAATACATAAAAGCAAAGTTACTTCAATAAAATACTTTCAGATCTCTAAAAGGCTGGAAGGCAGCTGAAATTCTCATGAAGCCAGTGCACTTGAACTCAGTCCTTTCCATCTGACTCTGATGTATTTGCTTTTTTGCATTTCCCACAGGACATACCACTTGGATTTTCCCTTGATGTCTGCCAGTCCTGAAAGCCCAGAGGAAATTATAAGAATAGCCTCATAGAGATGAAAAATGAAGCAATCAATAGGCACTAAAGTGGGAAATTGTATACATGTATATTACATTAACTACACAGAAATACATCTTCCAGGAGACTTTACAGTAATTGTTGCAAAAATAAATCACATCCAAAAAGGGCTTATTAATGTTAAGGGAAATAATGTTGCTTTTAATGTAATTTTTACTGATGGCTTGCTAATTTATTTTTGAGTAGGCTATAATTAGTAGCTTTTGCAACAATTTAGGTTAAAAAAAGAAAAATCAGAGGCTATGTAGGTCAACACCAACATTGTTTATGATGTTAAGAGGGAAAACAAATCCTAAGGGATCCTAAAGGCTGCTTTCCCAACAATTGCAGACTCCCAGCTAAACAAACCCTTAATTGTGAGAGGAAGGAAGAAGTGGAAATGCTAATTAATATTTCAGTTCAGTATTGGGAAAGAGGGCAGAAACCCCAAGGCAGCCTCAACATTTACAGACTGCATTTTGAGCAATTCTTATTTTGGTGTTTTCTGACAGTGGTTCACCAGAAGTGACAAATAATGGAGCACAAGACAGAGGTTGTGGCTGTCCCTGTTATTTTTTCATAGCTACATAAATCTGGCCATTTATCCTAAGGTTCACATCCTCAGTTTCCTGAAGGGAAAGCTGCTGTTGATCCATGAAGCCAAGGAGCCCCTCTTCCCTCATTAGCAAAAGGACACAGACACATCCTGCTTTTCCCATCCTCAGCTCATTTGTGTGGCCTCAAAACAGGAGCTGCACCCCAGGATGATTCTCAAAGAGAGCCAAATTAATCAAACAGCCTTTAGGAGCCACATTCAGCTGCCTTCAGCCTCAAACACAACTGCCTGGTTTGTAGTTTTAACCAGAGCCCACAGTGCAGTTGGAATCACTTGCACATGCTCTTCATTAATGAAAGGTTTTTCAGTTTCCATACAGGTATATTATGCTAATGTCAGATAGAAATGTATCATTATGAATAATATAATGCTCTATTCACTTGGTAAGTCCTCACACATGATATAATAATCTCTCAAGCTTCCCCTCATCTATATATCCTCTTAAGGAGGAGATTAATTTTCATGCTCATTCATAAGCAAGTCACAGAGTCTATGGAACAAACATTATCCAAATACATCCAAAGAACATCTCATTTTTGACACAGGAAGCATCCTCTCCAGAGGCCAAAGAATCCCTTGTGGAGAAGAAAAAAACATGTTTAACTTCCTTAGCTATGCCTCCTGAAATATTTCTCCACACAGACTCCAGAATATGAATATGACATGTTATAGTAAGTTGGGATGTGCACTGTGGATACAAGTCATTGAGGTTTCTCCCTGGGGACTAAAGAGGAAGAAAAAGCAAGTGATGTAAAATTCTTACTCTTCAATGGTACATAAACAGCAGTAGAATCATAGAATATCCTGAGCTGGAAGGGACCCCCAAGGATCCTGGAGTCCAACCCTGAGCCCTGCACAGCCCCATCCTCTGAGCAGGGCCAGGAGGCAGGGAATGGCTGGAGTTGTGTCAGGGCAGGGGGAGGTTGGAGCTCAGCCCCAGGTTGTGCTTTGCCCACAGGGTGGGTGGGCACTGCCCAGGCTCCCCAGGGCAGTGGGCACAGCCCCAAGGCTGCCAGAGCTCCAGGAGGGCTGGGATGATCCTCTGGGCACAGGGGGGACTCTTGGGGATGGGGCTGTGCAGGGCTCAGGGTTGGACTCCAGGATCCCTGGGGGCCCTTCCAGCTCAGCACATCCCGGGATTCTGGGATTCCTGGGGGCTCCTTTCAGGAGGTGCCACCCGGGTGCTGGCACAGACACCCCGAGGTCCCCGCAGCCCCCAGCCCTCTGTGCTCCCTGCCCTCCCCTGCCCTGCTGTGTTTGCTGTGCCCTTGTCCCCACAGGGCTCTGAACAACCCTATCAAAAGCAAACAGGAGCTCAAGGCCCTTTGGAGGAGCCCTGGGTGTGTAGCAGGGTTATGATACACAACTGCTCTGTGTGTGGCTGTGGGCACAAAGGGAGCCACTCGTGCAAGCCAGATGAATTCCCTGCAATCTAAAAGCAGATAAGAGAATACAGATGTTAGCCCCATTATTTAATTTACTACAGGGAACTGTTCAAATGCTGCTGTGGTGACTGTGGCACCACAAAATCCCATTCAGCAATTAAAGAATCCTATCTCCCCCTCTGTTCACAGCCATTATTCTTTCTTTGTTCTATTCACTCTCGAACAGATGTTGGAGCTGGAGGCTCACAGCCAGTTTCTCAGTTTTAACCAATATATTTTATATGCTTCAGCAAGGACTTCTAAAACCAGAAGCCTCTCTAATCCAGTGTGGAAAGCCCTCTTTGATTTTTAACACAAAAAAAGAACACTTAGTCTTCCAACTAACAAGATTTCTCATTTAAAAAGGCAAGTGGAGTTGGCAATATGTTCTCTAGAATTTTTCCAATATTCTTTTATGAATACATAAATAACATTCTTAGGCTTGAAGACATTTTCTGGTTTCCCACATTTAGAAAGTTTTTGACAGCAAATAATTTTATCATCCAGTATTAAAACACAGTATCAGACAATATGTTCATACCAATTGTCCATGAAAGACCCTGTCTAGAAACTAAACCAATTTAATTGCCTAGTAACACCTCTCTTTCTCTATCATGGTGAATTCAGTTTGTCAAGAGAGATTAAGGGCATGAATCCCATTCATTTATCACCCTATAAAACTTATCAGTGGGTTGTTTTAATTTGAGAACACACCTCCTTGCTGGAATGCAGAGTGCAGTGGGTGCACAGCTAAAGGAAAAAGTAAAAGTTCTGCTGTCCTGGAAACTCTCACCAATCCCACTGAGGGGAACCCATCCCCACGCTCCACATCTGAGCCAAAGAAGAGCCACATATCCCTTGGGACAGCCCAGTAAAGCTCCAGGGCATTCCCAGTTTGCAGCCTCTCACTCTTCCCCTCTGTTAATCAGGGACTGAAGTGCTCAGCACACCTTTCCCAACTCGCATCCCTCCTACAGGCTGTGCCTGCAGCAAACACTCTCCTTAAAAACCTTTGGTTTTCTCACATCACCATCCTGCAAACACCCAGGTGGACTCATGTCTTTTCCAGGTTACTTGGGATCAATAAGTTCAGGATTCTTCAGTTTCTTGGACTGAATAAAAACCTGCTGCTGTTTGAGGAGCCACTGATCAGGAATAATGTGGCAAAAAGGGTCGTTTACTTCTTTTCTTGTGGTACATCTTGGAAAAGGAGAAATGGATGCAGATACAAGCTGTGGATGTTTTCCCAGAGAAAAGGCCAGTTTTCTAGGTGTTTACCAAGGAAACCTGAAGTGAAACTACTTATCCTCACTGACAGAAACACCCCTGGAAAACAGAATCATAGAATCAGACCCCCCAGGTCATGGAGTCCGAGCTGTGCCCCATCCCCACCTTGTCACCAAGTGCCACATCTAGTCCTTCCTTGGACACTGCAGGGATGGGCACTGCAACCCTCCCTGGGCAGCCCCTGCCAAGGCCTGACCTCCCCTTCAGGGAAGAAATTCTTCCTGATGTCCAACCTGAGCCTCCCCTGGTGCAGTTTGGGGCCATTTTCTCTTGTCTTGTCAATGAAGAGCAAAAAATGGAGGCAAAGAAATCCCGAAAGCAAAAGATTTCTGATGTGAGGGGGAAATTGCAAAATCTGACATCCCTGACAAGATAATACTTGATAAAACTGTTCTTTCAGAGTAATCCCCTAAATAGCAGCTTTTTTGCTGCATCACTCAGCAGAGAGTCAGGACTGCTGTCTTGCTGAACAGATACAACCTGAGGCTCTTTGTACCCAGGCAAAACACAACTCTCCAGCTTCAATTCCACTGCACTCACCATTCCCACAGCACAAGGAGATAAGGAAAGGGAAGTACTGCCCTAAACCTTTGTGGTTATTTCTTTGCCTCTATTCACAAATTTACAGCCAATATCTTGCTTCATTTTATGCTGGAAACATTTAGTTTCTTTTATAACAAAGCCATTTTCCTTGGGCAGGTAACAACAGAACTAGTACCAGCTTTTCCAAAGAGGGTTTTAGAAGCCTCTTAAAGGGGCAAGAAGGGGGAACAGTCAGTGTTTGAGCAGATAGTTGTTGTCATTTCCCTGCCAGTTCACCTGCTCACAGCCCTGTAAGGAAACAGCACCATCTGTCACCTGCATTATTGCCCTCCACAAACTGCACAACCTGATCACCAAAGACCTTCCACTTCTGATGTTATTCCAGCTCAGAACTTAGACTTACCAGAGGCTTCCTTCAAGTACAGTCAGTGGAGTGACCCCAAGTTTTACACTGATAACAGCAATTACAGTGAGCTGTGCTCTGATGTCATGACAAAGCACTTGTAGCTCAGAACCAAACCCAGCTCAGGGTAAAGGCTGCCACAGCTAATTCTGGAACACCAAAAGCTGAACCAATTGCTATCTATCAGCATTTCCACATACCCCAGAGTTTCACAGCATTTACTTTAATGTCCCCCACTGTGTCTGGGCTTCAGAAGTGACATCAATATTTGGCTCTAATTATGGTTACAAAAACCTTGAAAATTTTATCATGTTCTTACTCAGGGACTCAAATACAATTTGCAAACAGAAGTCTCTATAAATTTCCTCAGGCTCTGCATGTGAACAGAGATGTGAGGTTGCTCCCTTTTACAGAGTGAGGAAATTAAAGGCCCAGGGAAGTGAATCCATGTGCTCTGAAACAACAGCAGAGCAGGGGATGAGTTGTTTCCAGATTGTTTTGGTTTGGGGGATCTGATCAGTAAAATATGACACTTCATAAACCACAAGTTTTCATATAAATCCAGGCAAAGGGAGGCTCAGGAGACAGAGAAGATGAGGGGAAAGGAATGAAATTCCCCTCCCGTGTATTTTCCCATAGTTTCCTTGTAGAAAAATATTAACAATTCACGTTTATCACCTTCTACTTTCCTCCTCCACTTGCTGCACTAAGTGATAACTTGCTGTTTGACTAGAAATGTATGTTAATTGTAACATTATCCTTTGGTTCTACTCTGTCCTCTTAAGAAACAGAAAGGAATGATGGAGGGAGAGTATTGATGTGTTTGGGGTGAGGGCAGAGGTGAGGAACAGCTACCTTTTAAATAACCTCATGTTTAAGAGCAAGTCAGAACCCCCCCAGCAAACAGCCCTGCAAATGCTGTGAGCAGCTCCGTGGAAAATCATCTCTGTGGGTGAAACTCTGGGCAGGCACCAAGTTTTAATGTTTCCATGGAGCTGGGAACACCTGCAGTTCTCAGGATTAATTTTGCAAAACCATCCCAAGGTCAGAGGAGTCGTGAGGGACAACACACAACTGCTCAGACAGATCCATCCTTGGAGCCAAAGCACGGGAAAGGAGGGAAGGCTCTCAGCAGAGTTCTCACTGCTCCTGGCAACAAACCTGCACCCAAAGCCTGAAGGAGGTAAAGCACAGGCAGCTTTTCCAGCTTTGCCTTTGATGTGCAAAGGACTGACCCCTGCACTGCAGCCCTGACAGGACCTGAGGAAGCAGCAAGAGTTTGAACCTTAACCCCAGCCCTGTCTTCTCCAAGCAGGAGGAGCTGGAGCTTTGCCCAGGTCAAAGATGCATCTGTAGAGCTTCTCATCTTTCCACACAGGGAAGGGGAGCCCCAGATGAGAGAGATGTATTTCTTACTTGCCACTTAGAATCTCTCACATCTAAGCCTCACCCTCCAGAGGTCTTTCTACATCAGATGCTCTCCCTTCCAAGAAAGCTGAGCTTTGGGAGCAGAGCCTTGGCTCACAGGGCTGTTTTTCCTCTTACTCCTGTAGCCAGGCTCACTCTCTCTAAGTGAGAAATTATTCCTGCTACATGTTCTCAACCTGGACTCTGGTATCACACATAGTGTTTAATACATCAATATATTAAAATCAATATATTCTGAAAGCTGTGGCAGTCTGTGGCAAGCTGTAGAATTTTGAATCCTTTCTCCAGCTATGTAACATAGTCAGTTTTGGTTTATTTCAATTAAAAGTAATTTCTGAACACCACACAAGTGTCCAGTAAATTCTGATCACCACCCCAACAGAACCTCCTATTCTAGAGCACAGTGGCCTGCAGGGAGGCTGGAGGTTATTGTAGTTAGTCTACTTAACACTGTAAACCAAAATACAAATTAATGTCTTATTTGCTAATGATACCCAGGTTTCACAGGGGTATCCAAACCAAAACATCAAACCAATTATGTTTCCATAGTTTTGAAAACAATTGACCATGGTGTGGCCACAGCCCAGGGCAGGGACTGTCCCTAAGCTGGCACTGCTGGGGCACCTCCAGCCCTGGGGGCACTTCTGGGACACTCAGGACAAGGAGGACATGGAGGGGCTGGAGTGTGTCCTGGGAAGGGAATGGAGCTGGGAAGGGGCTGGAGCACCAGGAGCAGCTGAGGGAGCTGGGGGGGCTCAGCCTGGAGAAAAGGAGGCTCAGGGGGGACCTTCTGGCTCTTCCCAACTCCCTGACAGGAGGGGAGAACTGGGAGGGGTCGGGCTCTGCTCCCAGGGAACAAGGGAGAAGATGAGAGGGAACGGCCCCAAGCTGTGCCAGGGGAAGATCAGGTTGGATACTGGGAAAAATTTCTTCATGGAAAGGGTTGTCCAGCCCTGGCACAGCTGCCCAGGGCATGGCTGGAGTCACCATTCCTGGGGGGATTTAACAGCCTGTAGATGTGGCACTTGGGGACATGTGTCAGTGGTGGCCTTGGCAGTGCTGGGAATGGTTGGATTCGATGATTTTAATGGTCTTTTCCAGCCCACATGATTCCATTCCATGATTTCTCCTAATTTGTGACTACACATGTACTGAGAGTCAAACATTTGCAGAATCCAGACTTTACAGACAACTGAGTTCTCAGCCTCTGCAGGTGCTGCAGACACCCACAGTGCTTTCTCTGAACAAGGGAAAAGAGACATCCATGACCACATTCCCATGGAAGACTTTTTTTTGTTTTAATCAGGTTACTAAACTCTAATAGGTTTTAAAATTTGGCAATAGGATACCCACACAATATCCTGTCCAAGTCCTCTAATGCTTCCATTCTGGCCTGAAAACAACTGTTCCTGGGCATTGAGCTCAGAGCAAGGGCAAACCCAAATTACAAACCAGCCTCCACCTCATTGCCAGGAAAGCCCTGGGATGCTCCATTAAATCTGAATTCTGTTCCCTTGCACAAGGCAGTCACAGCATTGACTCCTTCCCATCATCTCACAGACATGGCTGTTCCCCTCTGAGTTTGGATTGAAGCTTTATTATTTAGGGGATGAGAAGGAATGAAATTACACACTAGTCAGTTCTGTGCTGTACTATTCCCTTAGATTGATTAACACAAAATTCAATTTCATGCTAATCATCCCAAATCCTTGCTACATGTGGTAGGAACAGGTCCTACAGTGCACAGAGAGCTGCAAAAGCCACCCTCTCTCAGAAATTACTGTGGCATTATTCATGCAAACCTCTTCTCCTCCTCCCTGCCAGGCTCATTGTCCCCTGCTCTGCTCTGCTCAGACACAGCTACTCTGACCTGGCTGCAGCCACAGGAGAGCAAATCCCTCCTCTAGAACACAGTGGACAAAGGATGGAGAGCTCACCATCAGGAACAGCCTGTCTTTCATACAGAGGGACAGATTGGCCTGAATGCTGGAAAAGCAGAATCCAGGGACATCCTCCTTGGTGAGGAGCTTGGGAGCTAATGCAGAGCTTGGAACTTGGGGTTATTTTAGACTTTGGACCGTGGAGGATTCCAAACAAACCCTGTGTCAGCTGGGTGGCTGCAAGAAACCAGGTCCCCTCACTGCACAGAGTATGGGCAAGGGGGGATCTGAAGTCAGCAGGGCTGAAGCAGGTTGTCAGAAATAGTTTAAAAAGCAAGCACAGCATCCTCCCAAACAGCATCCTGGTTAAACTTGGGCCTGAGGAGAGTTGTGAAGTTATGGCCAGTTCAGAGCTGGGCAGGGAGGGTTGTCCTTGCCAGGCCTGGCTGGGGGAAAGCAGGGAACAGAGCAGTGTGTGGCACCTTGGGGCTGCTGAGCAGTGGCCAAGCAACCCCAGCCTCTCTGAACCCCTGGCTCCTCCCTGTTCCCCCTCCTTGGAGGTTCCTGCAGCTCCTTCCTGCCTTCCTGTGCCTTGACTCCTATTCCCTTCTTTCAGCCAAGGGTTTGGCAGAGGGAGCAGCACCATCCAGCTCCCAGCAACAGGAACAACTTGGTCTGCTCAGGATCCTCCTCCTCCTCTGCTTTGAGCTGCAGAGGGACCACACAGCAATCCCTGAGGGATGCCAACCTCTGCCTGGGCATTCTGGGGAGCAGGAGCTGTCCCTCCACACCAGCTCTCTGGGAGGACCATGGACAAGGTTCAGGACTTTTCCATGGAGGGCACTCAATGCTCCCTCAGCAAGCCCTGGGATTTTGGGACTTAGCCAAGGAAAAACCCAGAATACCTCTACAGCTTTCTGCAAGTTGTCATTAACTAGAGGTACTTTTAAATCAGAGCTTTACAGATTATCCTAATGGTTCCTCTGGAAATAAAAAATTAAACATGTGACACATTTTTGGGCAGGCAAAAGCATTCAAGAAATTATGAGCATGATTCATTTGGACATAAACAAAGAGATTTGCTTCAAAGACAGCTGGTAAAAGCAAAATGCTCCCAAGAGGTCCCAGCAGCTGCTCTGTGCTGTGCCACCAGGATTCTTAGGAGAAGGCCTAATCAACATGGGAATGTTTAAATCCTGTTTGTCACACTGCACCAACAGCCATGTCATGCTCTGCTTCTGCCCTGCCTGCCTCTGCACCCAGGTGAACAGAGAAGAATGTTTCTTCAACGATTTATTCAACAGAGATCACTAAATTAATCAGATAAATCATTCAAGATATTATTGGCCAACTTTTCCTGCTTACATTGCAAGAAAGAAATCAAGCTCCTGACAATGTTACAGACAGAAATGTTGTGCCTAAAAAACCAGCTTTGCCAAATCTTAAGCAGACTGTTATTTAGCAATCCCCACACCCAAACAGCTCCTACTGCCCAGAGAAAGTCCAGTACCAGAGACAAAATAGGTTTGCTCTCCAGCATCAAAATGGGGAGAAAATACATATATTTATCTTAAAGGTCGGTTCAGTCATTGAGTAGTTGCCTAGCAACACTTCCTAGCAACACCACTGCAGGAAAACCAGGAGCACTCCCCTACAAGTCAATTAGAAATGGTAATTTGTATGGGAAGATCCCACCATCCATTCCAATTACAAACAACAATTGTGCCCTGATCGCTGTTCTTTTTTATTGGAAGCTTTGTAAACTCATCCCATTTCGCTCTGCTTTCCTTTACTTCTCCTTCCCAGGTAACCAAACTTTACATCAGCAGCAAGTCAACGTTGACAGGATTAGGAGCAACACCTAAAAAGATAATACAACCCATTCATCTCCATCTCCAAATCAATGAGGGGCTTTTCCCTTCTGCAAAAGAAGCTCCAGAGTCACAGTTGGCTCTTCAGCCTCCTCAGATGTGGGAGACTCTCAAAGGGAGAGTCCAAAGGAGCTGGAATTCTGGCACCAGGAGTGTCATTGTGCTTCCCAACATTCACACAGTTGTGTCTGGGGAACTTCTCCTCATCTCTTGAAGCACAAAATAATTAAGGAACGTGGTATTGCATCAACAAACCACTGCACTTTCCTGTGTCACAGTCTGTAAGCAATAGCAATAGGGAAGAATGGTTTGGGGTTTTTTTTTTTAAAAAAGTAATTAAAGTGCTTGGTAATTTCATGTAATTTAATGCAATGTGTTCTGAAATGAGATGTGAAAACTAAAAAGCCAGGCAAATCCTTGAGATGGGAATGATCACCTATTTAAAGCCTTTCATACTTGAATCTGTCAATCTCAGCAATGAAATTAAATGAAGAGAAAGAGGAAAGAAGAAAGTGATCCTGTGTGGGCTGGTGACTGATCAGGGTTTAAACAATCTCATTCACTGATGTCTCCAATATACAGTAATGACAAAAAATAGATTTCCTGCTGTCAAATGACCATAATTTTGTAGTTGTTTACTCTCTTCAGAGCCAAAAAGCTATCTCTTACTTAATTGCTTGCAAAACTATTATATGCTTTCATTAGGTTTTCTCCTCCACACCCCCTCCTTTACATAACTTGCCACTAATCTGAGGGATAGAATCCCAGAGGGTTTGGGATGAAAGGGACTGTTCCCAAAAGGTGTTTATCCAAAGTGACCTCAGCAGCTCCCAGTGATGAAGATGCTGCTCCTTCCAAAGACAAATCACTTTGGTGCCTCATTAACTTGGCCATTAACAGAAAAGCTCTGTCATATTTTAAGTCACTTGACATTGCTCAAGATTCCCTTAAAAAAAATTAAAACCTAATTCTTTGAAAAGATTTCCCATGGCCCACAGGACACCTGACAAATCTGAGTTTCTTTTCCCAGAGGAATGCCTGCTTTTCCTAGTTTCCAAATCCCAATGCAGACGTGCAACTGTGACCTGTCTCCTCCCCTTGGGACACAGGTTGGGCTGGTGCCCAGGGCTATTTTCTGGGCAAAAAAATTTACTTTCCTACAAAAAATTTACTTTCCTACAAAAGACACCCTCACTTACCAACATTTCCCACGAGGTCCAGCTGCTTTGCAAGGGTAACTCAGCTGGAAAACACAGCAGGCACATCTGGAAGGATCCAACTTCAAGTTGAGAAATGACATTCCAACTCCAGCAGCATCAGTTTTATAGACACCATTAAGAGGAAGCTTATTAGCCTGTGAAGCTGCTGTGGTGAATCTGCAGCCCCCTGGCTCACTGCAGCCAACTGCTTGTTTCAGAAAGCCCTCAGCAAAATTATTCAATAGTAACATAAGGGGGGCAAAACTACAACTGTGTGGTTTAATGTATAGCTTGTCAAAGTTATTTGAATGGTCTATCCAGCCTTTAGCAAGGAAAAGGTTCCCTCCACTTGCCTGAGAGCAAGAGATTTGGTAATGAGGGAGATAATCAAAAAGCAGCCCTGGCTGCACAGCAAACACGGTTTGATGTGTGATTTATGTGACAGCATCCTCTGTCAACAGGAGCTGGGAGCTGGATCTGCCCACACCTTCCCTTTCCAGGGAACACAGGAAGAATCCCAGGAGCACACTGACTCTCCAGAGCCAGCTTAGGAGAAACCAAAGCAAAGCTGGTTAAATTCTGCAGCAGCGAAACCAGAAATCCAAATAAAAGGGGCTGAAACAAGTGAAATGCAAGGAGGGAGGTGGGATAAATCCAGGGGCTCCTCTCTCCAGGCATCAGTGCTCCCTAATCCAGGCTGGGCTGTGGGTCTGCACCTGCACCTCAGTGTCTCCAGCTCTCCATGAAGGGAGCAGCTCTCTTTCCTAGGGTCAGTCCAGGGATGAAGTGACACAGAGGGTACCTCGCCCTTTTTGCCCAACCAAATATAAAGCAAAGCTCATCATAAAGAGTGAACAAGAAAACCATGTCCCTCCAGCCAGAAACACCAACACTCCCTGGACATGGACCCAACTTCACAGGAGTTCAGAAGTTACTCTTCAATGCCATGATCTGGGATTACGTAAATTCTGTGTGTAAGAGTGAAGGGAGCAATTTATAGGCTTTTTACCAACACTGAGCTACTGAAACTTGTCTTTGCTCATCTCTCAAAAGGCCAGAGAGATTTTTAGTACAGAAATGAAAAGGTAAGATTTGAAAGGCAATTTTAAAATTTAAATGAGAAAGTAGTGATTATGCCTTCAGCCCTTCAGGACAGAGAGAAAAGCTTTAGTATAAAGTTAAGCTGGAATCAGACTAAATCAACTATCTGAAAAAAACAGAAAGGAAAGAGGAAAAAACCCAAAACAAACAACTTCTCTGCATTAAAAGCATCATCATGTCAACATTCCAGAGATCCAAGACACCCTCCCTCACTGGGACAGGAGGACAAGTGAATAGGTCACAGGAGAGACTCATTTAATCCTGAAAATTTTCAAAGCAACCAGAAAGGAACCTGTAGGGTAATACAGAGGCAAGATGAAATCCATCACTGGCTGTGCATCCCAAATTCCTTTCTGCTCTTCAGATTCACTCAGCCATGGCAAGAGCCAACTGCTCCCCTCCTCAGAAGAGCTGGCTGCTCCAGAAAGACCCTGCTGCATCCCAGAGCAGCTTTATCCATGCTCATTTGCCATGGATGAACTGGAGCCAGAAAACAGGATGGAGGGGAAATGAGGGGACAGAGCCAAAGGATCCCCGAGGCCACAAGTCAAGAGGGACAGAGTTGGGCTTCATCTTCTCATCCATCTCAGTCGTTCTTTGCTGCAGAGAGATGGAGGGAGCTGCTTCCCCCTGAGAGTGGTGACCCCATTACACACAGACAGGAGAGGAGGAAGTCGGTGCCCCTTTGTCCCC
>WEIV01005269.1:7606-17747 GCA_013390005.1 Calyptomena viridis
CCCGGCGCGCGGGTCACGTGACGGAGGGACGGGGCGCCCGGCGAGGCGCATTGTGGGTGCCCCGCCCCCGGACTACAGCTCCCAGAGCCCCCCGCGGCGCCGGGCGTGTGCCGGCCCTCACAGCCGAGGGTGCTCCCCAGGTCTCCCGTATAAATCGACACGCGTTAAAACACACCGGGAAAACCTCCGCACTGCCGACCTCCGGCCTTTTCCCAGCTGGCGCAGTGCTTTAGCGCTCTGCTTTCTCCCGTGCCCTCCTGCCTTTGCTCGCCCGAACAGATCCCGCCTGTTATTTCACACTGCAGCCACAACCCGGTCGCGACTGTACAAGGCCTCAGCTGCTTTTGCTTTTTAAAACCATTATCTACCCCGAGCATTGGGTGCCTCAAACCAGTGTCTTACACTGTACGAAAAATCACGTAATCACAGACTTGTTGGGGTTGGAAGGTACCTCTGCAGATGAGATCATCCAGTCCAACCCCCTGCTTGGCAGGGTCACCAGAGCAGGTGGCACAGGAACGCACCCAGGTCGGTTTGGACCATTTCCAGAGGGGAAGACTCCAGGACTTCCCTGGGCAGCCTGTTCCAGTGCTCTGCCACCCTCAGCGTAAGGCAGCTCTCCCTCACACTGAGGTGGAACTTCTTGTGTGTGACTTCATGGAGCCCAAATCAGGGAGCAGAGTCATTTGTAGCCTTCATTACCTGTGTTTCTTAGCATAAGTTTACAGCCAATCGAACTGTGCTTATAGAGGTGGCAACGGAGCCCTCCCAGAAATTATCCTCAGTCTTTGGAAGGCGTTGGTACCTCAGATGGGGTCAGCGATAGGAATTCTCTCTGAGAGGACATGCTGTAAGAGTTCAGTCCTTAATGGAGCTATGTGGGCTGGGAATGCTGCCGGCGGAACAGCAAGTTCAGGATGCTGAGAGGACACAGTCTTAGCTGCTCCAGGGGAGGCTGAGGTTGGGCATTAGGAAGAATTTCTTCACAGAAGGGGTGATTAGACATTGGAATGGGCTGCCCAGGGAAGTGGTGGAGTCACCTGGAGGTGGCACTCAGTGCCATGGTCTATTTGACATGGCGGTGTTCACCCATTGATTGGACTCGATGACCTCCGAATGACTTACTCCGTCATTCTGTGATTCCGTGGCTGTGGAAGGCGAAGGCTGGGTGCGGTCGGCAGAGGGACCATGACACCCCGGTCTCGGGGCCGTGTCGGTGTCACCCGCGGCAGTGCCGGTCCCCGCCCGCAGGGGGCAGGACGCCCGCGCTCCGCAGCTCCAGAGACCCGCTCGTCTCCGGCTCCCGAGCTCTCCCTGCGGAAGAACCGGGGGTGAGGAGCTCGTCCCAGTTAAACGAGGAGCCTGCTGCCACGTTTAGTTGGATGCAGCTCTCTGTGTCCTGGATTCCAGTCCTGAGTCGTTGGCTTGCAGTAACTTAATTTTCTAGGCAGGCGATATTATTAGCAGGGCGTGCCTACCTCGCCCCAGTAATCAAGCGTTCAGCCCCACCAAGTCTATTTCCTGGTGCCGTCGCTATTGCGTTCCTGGTCATCACTTCTCGGTGCTCCCTATTATTCATGGCTTTGTGGACTTGAACGCTCAGCACGTTTTTCCTAGCTATGGCTGGTAGCCTGAGCTGGTTTTCCCCATGTGACAGTAGTTTTGTTGCCTAGAGAAATGAACTTACCAACTATCTCTACAACTTGTCAGCTTGAATTTCTTCCACTTGCAACAAGATCTTAGTTTTTACTTGAGAAGCATGCTGTTCATAAGTGTGTTTTCTGGTGAAGACTCTTAGGCATTATTCACACAGCAGCTGCAAAGGGTGGTATGCTGTGCATCATCCACAGTGAAAGCATTGACTAAAGTTTTAATAGTATTTGGACGCATATGTCTCAATATAAAGCTATCTCATGGCTTAACAGCCATGCAGCTAGGATGCATCCCTACCTCTGACTAGACCTTACATGACACCAAGAGAATGATTCTTCAGTTGTACCCCGATCCTGAATCTTCTTGAATTAGACCTGAGGCACTATTAGCAGTGCCTCATCAAGACTTGTGTGGAATGTTGCAGCTGTGAGACTCAATGACCACTTAGAGTCCAAAAAGTGCTGCTGTCAAAGGGAGATTGCATTTGAAATGACTCTTAGGTGAAGAACAGGGACTGAATATCCACTGAACGTCACTCTGCAGTAAGAATAATTCCTTGCAAAAGGACATAGGTTGGGTCTGAGGAGCTGGATCAGGGTTAATGCACTATTATCAGTGTTCTTGGAAGAGATCTCTGCTAGACCAGTGATATACTGATAGCTCATTTGTGGGAATAAACAGCCAAAGGGTGTTTGCATATAAGCAACTGAGGAGAAAGAAATTAATCTCACATCTGTAATTAATCTGGAGATTAATTAAACAAAATGTGGTGGTACAAGACTTAAGGGACAGGTAGAGAAGCCAAAACAGTTGATTCTTTAATACAAAGGGCATCTAGTTTGGCATGCGTTACAGGGAAACAAAATTCACACAGGCTGTAAGCCAGACACAAATTCCCAGCCTCAGGGCTGCCCAAGTGGAATCCTCATTTTCACACATACGTGTATGTGTGTACACATATATGTATAGGGGGCTACAAAAAGTGGAAAAAGCAAGACTTACAGACAGAATCGTGTAGATATTTGGGGGATTCATATGAGATAAATACTATTTCTGCAGGATAACTTTGGAAATGTTTGTGTTCATTCAGCTCATTTCTCACATGCTATTATGAGGAAGCAAATGTACCCACCTTGCAGTTGGTATATAGAAGTGGGGTTTGTTTTTCCCCCTGTGATTAAGGGTGTTCTGTGCATGCAGAATAAAGCAAAGAGGTTTGACAGTGTGGGTAAAAGTTGACCGAGTGTCCTACCAAAGCAGTTGAAATAGAATGTCTCATGGTCTGCTTTTAAATAAAAGGGAAGTCTTTCCATTGCTGAGTGATTTTAAAATAAAATTACTTTCAGATTCAGAAAGCAGTTGGATTCCACAGTTAACCCTGCTTAAGTTTAGTCTCTCAGTAGGAGGGATCAAGTACCCCAGAAAAGACATGCAATCAGTTTTAGCATGCAGGTAATGATTTGCTCAAAGTACTTTTATTATCACTGCACACTATATCACATTAGAATTATTATTAAGGTGTCTCTGTTACTTCTGATTTAGCAGAGCCTACAAGGGCAGATAATTGGGAAAGCGCCAGACTTTAAGTTTGCATAGTGAAAGTAATTTTATAGTGAATAATTAATTTCTTATAAAAGACAATAGTAAGTAAAGAGCAAAGAATCAGTGTGGTCTTTATTTGATACTACAAATCCTATTGCAGAGAACACTGTTGTTGTAAATCAAATAAAGATGTACATTCACCAGCAGGGAGAAAAAAGTGTGTTTTGGATCATCTCCATTTATGTGAGTTTCTTTTGCATAATTTTGTATTGTGATAATGATTGACAGCCAGGAAAAGGATTTTTTCTTCCTTTATAAGGCTTTTTTTCTGACAACTCCACCAAGCAGTAGCATTTGTATATACTTGTTGACTGAAGTGCTCCAAGGGTAACAGTGTTTTAATAGCAATGGTGTTATTGTTAAAGCACAAATTAAAAAGTTAATTTAATTGATTTTATTTACATGTATATCTCCTTACAAACTAGAGGCCCACCTTTGAAGAAGCTTTGAAGCAGAACTTCAAAGAAGTTAAGTCTGTACTTTATACTGAGATATGCATGCAAATAAAATCAGATTCTTCTTTCTGAAAACGCGATTCAGTTAACATGAGATGGCAAGTCGGTTCTAAAGGCTTCCAAGACAGTGATGAAAGCATTCTGTTCTTTAGCTTCTATAATTAATCTTGGATGTATTTCACAAGGTGGCACCTTGTGCTCGTGGAAGCATGACATTGCTGTAGCATCATCTTCTGAAAAAGAGAGTAGTGTGGGACATACCTGTTCACAGGAAGTAAAGTACTTATTGCTGGTTTGCAAGGAGCAGCATAACAAAGTGTGTATGTATTTATCGGCCAGATAAACATGCAGAACAATGCAGCAAAGTTGAAATTATACATAGAATTAGTTAATTAACACTAGATTAATATGGATGTAGAATTGTGTGGGTTAGGCACGTGTGTATTCTGCTTTACAGAATGTTGACAGAATATCACTGAAAACTTGTCAGCATGTTACTTACTTATCTATCCCTCTGTCTCCCCACTACCATTGAGTTAAGTGAAGGAATGAATATAAGTATATATAAATATTTAGACTTCTATATCATTATGGATCAGTTTCCACATCTCTAGCATGAATAGTCCATTGAAATTGGTGCTATTACACATGAAAGCAAGCAGTTTAAAACCTCCTCCAGTATTACGTGCTTATAAAGTGTTATTACTGCAAAAAATCAATACTCGATTAGCTACTAAGACATTAAATGCATGACCTGCTTATAAACTAAACAGATCTTTTGCCAGAATGTGGATGTTGAATAAACCACCTCTTTAGGCCAGCAGTATGGTGATTCGGGCACCCAGAACATAGTACAAAGTGGGGAAGGAGGGAAAACAGAAGGAACTTGCTGAATCACTTGGGAAGTGGTAGTCACACCAAGAACTAGGTGTCAGGACCTGAACGGCTCTGGCCAGCCCCACCTGGGACCACCCTCACTCCATTGTCCATGGGCCCAGGAGCCCAGCCTAGGGCCTTCAATTCCTGCCTAAGCTAAAGGTCTCCAGCTCTGTCTTCAGATCCTGGATGGACCCCTGCTAGTATGCTGTGATCTTGTCTCCAGAAAAAAAAAAACATACAACCTAATTGCTTTATATACCTGGAAAATTATGTATAAAGAGGTAT
This sequence comes from Calyptomena viridis, assembly GCA_013390005.1. Lineage (NCBI taxonomy): Eukaryota > Metazoa > Chordata > Aves > Passeriformes > Eurylaimidae > Calyptomena > Calyptomena viridis. The sequence continues at coordinate 12,481 of WEIV01005269.1, forward strand.
TAACATGTCCACTAGTTAGTTTGGATTTCATATTCACAGTATCATGGAAGTAATAGTGGTGGGAAAGCACCTCCTCAGGTCATAGCATCATGAGGTAATTCAGGTTGTAAGACACATCATAAGGTCTCCAAGTCAAAGTAGGTCAACTGTGTGCATAGACCAGGTTCCCAGGGCTTTATCCAGCCTATCCTGAAAAACTTCCAGGATGAAAACTGCACAGATGTCCTGTAGCACAGCCTCCTGCACTGAGCAGGGCCACTGCTACATCAGACCAGCTGCGGCTTTGTCTGGCCAGGCCTTGAAACCTTCAAGAATGGACACTCCACCACCTCTGCAGATAACTTTTTCCAGCACTACATTACAATCCTCGTGAAGAAGCTTTTCCTTACACAATTTTTAGTTATGTAAAAACATGCTAATATGTGTTCAATAGATAAAGAAGCTATAGGACAGCTACATTTTTCTTCCCCTAAATATTTAGTTTAAATATTTCTAATATAAATTAAAATCTTCCAACAAAAAAGCACTTCAAAGCTGCACATTAGTTGTTTTAACAATCCCAATACTCCAAATGGAAAAAAGAAAGTCTATCATTGGCTCTGCCAGCATAACCAGTATTTCAGGTACAGTCCCAAACCTAATACAATTTTTTAGACTCCAGCAAGACTATAAAAATAAGATTATCAATAAATTCACAGGAGGTTCCCTAGTGTATAATGTGTTCTCCTTTAGAATCATTTCAAAAGTGTTTCCATGGTTTTAAATGCTGGCATGTTGTAAAAAGAGTAGGGTTTTCTGAAGGATAAGGATGATAACTAATTTCTATTTCACAGCATTGGCTTGCTCGGGCAGTCCTTGTTCACGTGGTAAAATGTATTTTAATGAAATGATTCCATCTACCTAAATGTTCCACTGTTTTTATCATAATAACCTTTCTCCCAGGACTCAAATGACCCATTGATAGACTTGAGAAAAGGTTGGGATAATATGACACCACTCTTGCATGCGTGTTCAATAGAAGACAACGAATTCCATATGAGCTTTTAAAATAAATCAAAATAAACCTTAGGAAACTTCTTTATCTTTGGGCAGCCTGTTGAATTATTATTGCAGGTATTTGTTGGACTACTCATTATAAATGTAACAATTTTTACAATAATGCTAAGATCGGCAACATGGTGTTTACATAATTCCATGAAAGTCAGAAAAACTGAACCTTTGTGAACCAAAATGGAAAGCAAATTCTAAAAACAAGACCAGATCAGAAAACATATGACCGAAGGCTCTTTTTCTGCACAGCTGGGGATGGATTAGTGCAGTGTATGCTTTCTGATGTATATTATGGAAATAATATGTGGAAAGGATTGTTGGATTTTATTTAATCTGAAATTGTAACACCTGTTCTTGGCAGGCACCTGCTCTTTTCCCCTTGTAAATACTGAATAATGTTTATGATTAATTTAGAACAACAAGTTAGAACATGCAGCTCATATCACAAAGAACCAAGGTGCACATTTTGTTTTCTGTAGCTTGTTTTTTACATTGTTCAGTAATTTATCACAAGAGGAGTAAGACCTTGCAAGGAAAAAACCTGAACAGTCTTGAGGTCACAATTGAAATAAAACACTTGTTCAGTTGTTTTAATGATTTGGCTAAGTGCCTACAAAAATTTGTTTATTTTCTTTGCCAGTGTTTGCACTTCAAGTCAGTAGGAGATACTACTACTCACATTCTCTCTATGAAATGCCACTGAACAGTATTGCTAGTACAGAGTAACACAGGCACGCTAGGGAAGGTCCAGTAAATAAAGTTTAACTTTTCAGAGCTATATCAGCCTCACCTCTAGTGTGCACACACATGGGCTTGTGGACATAATCACCTGCACACACCTCTTAATGTCATGGCCAAGAATTCCAATGGTGTGAAACTCTATACAAATGCTCTGTACAAAGGAGCAAATAAATGCAATTCATACCACATACAATAAATGGATACAAGACAAAAGAGGAAAACTGAAAAGGGAGAAATTAGATACCCTGTATCTACATGATCCACCATAATAAGGTTCTGCTGGCATCATGGACAAGGATGAATTCATACCTTACAGGAAATTATTTGTAGGTGAAATTTTTTGATGGATCATTTGGCTTAAAAGAAAACTGGGCAAACTTACAATTTTCTTTTTAAGACACACAATATAAAACTATCTCAAATAGGCTTTTTTTTTTTTTCTCCTAACAGTAAACTTCACATGCAAAATTACAGGTCTCGTTTGGAAACTTCAATTCGACTCAAGAAAATCCAGTCATTTTTCTAAGTGAGAAGATCTGTGAAGATTACACCTGCAAAGAACTGTGAAGGCTAGCATTTAGCCTTCCTTTATTGAATGTGATAAGAGCATGAAATAAAGCTTTCATAGTTACAGTTATAAAGTTATATTCTAGAAATATAACTTAGATTGTTATCATAATATCAAAGTAGGACTGCGAGTTATTTGCAGTCTGCAATTTTTCCTGGTCAGATTTGTAGTTGGCCTCTAGTAATTTCTTTGTGTTGTTTGGGAAATTGAATTCCCTTCCCCCTCTATAGGCTGGTGGCTCAGAACAAATGCAACTGCTTCAATGTTTTAAGAGCGACGAATGACTATTTTTCTCCAAGCTAGAAGATGTATTGCGGAGAAGTTCCACTGACTAAATGCCTGTTCCCTCAAACAGACATTGGAAAGCATGTTTGCCATTTCAGACTCTGTTTTGTGAGATATACACAAATGCAGAACTAAAAACAAACAAAAATCCATTCACTAAAGAGAATAAGTGTACACAGAAATATCTGTACGTAAAACTGTTTCCAAGCAATACAGACAATAAATGGTATTCTAAAGTTTTCTTTTTAATATGATTTCACTCCAGTAATTCTAATTAGCAAAGGAAAAAATAAATCTTCAAATTATTTTCCTCTGCATTGGAAGTACTACAGAGAAATAGCAGCAGGAGGTCTCAGCTCCAAACAGGATGCCTGTGATGGTGGCACTGTATTGCTGTAGAATAAAAAGGAGAAAATTGTTTAAATACATGGTGGAATACAGTGGGCATAAGAGCAGAACTGTTTCACTGAAGGCAATTGTATATAGATTTTTAGTTAATTGTAGTATGGTACAGTAGATATTAGTGAAAAGAATTCTATTGTAACATTTCCTTAAATTAATTGTAATAGAATCATAGGTTTAAATGAGACCTCCTTTTAAAGGAATAATAAAACATCCCCAACTATTTGGAAAGCATTGTGAAAAGCTATAGACATCAGTGGAAAATAACTGACTACATGCATTACATGTTTGGTTGTGGATCACAATGACTGTGTTAGTATTCAAGACTGCAGTTGTAACTGTCATTAAATGCAAAGAACAGAAAAATTGACACAGCAAGAGCCGAAGTGGCATCATTGTGACACTGTTTTTTGGTTTTGTTTGCGTTTATTTGTTTTTTCTGTGTATGTACAACCCGGGACTAAATTTGCAAACTTTTGTAAGGAGACCACAAGGGAGACTCCTGGAAGGAGGCTCAAATGCAGTCAGTTTTTCTTTTTTTCTTCTAAAGCAGCTATTCCTGAAAGGAACAAGGCTTTGCACTTTCACCCAATTTTTAAGCACAACTAGACAGTACTTTTTTAGCTGTATTTCACTGTATTTAAGAGTGGATTCCTATGCTATTAAGCAAAGAATTCATGTGTTTTTTCTTGAACTAACTAGAAAATAATTTTACTAGAAATGCTTAAAACTGGGCACGTTCATAGTCCTCTAAGGAATGTGTACTCTGCCAAGTCTGAAAAACACTTGGAACAGAAAAATGGTCTGAGTAGATATTGCATACAGTGCTACATTTTTTTCTACTGATTTATGAACAAGACACTGATGCTTAGCTTGTATAGTTTGTCTGATCCATGCAGGGAAATAAACACAGCTGCATTTATTACAGCAATTGCATAACCAGAGTGGTGTGTGCTAAATATCCTGATTTCCTTTGCTTTCTCTAATATCACTCTCAATTTATTTTAAATTTAATATAAGGGGTTTGTTTGTTAGACATGTTAACAGTAATGATTCTGCAACAACAGTAATTCAGTTCATTTACACCAGTTGTAAAGAGTGGTACTACCATTGCGCATGTCATAGAAAATACAAAGGTGCCCGTTGTCACAGGTATTGCTTTGAGCTTCCTAATTTGGAGGTGTATAGATTCTCAGCTGTTACTTCATGTAGTCTAGACTTTACTACTCACTGTAATTTCTAGGTAGCCATAATAATGTCAGGTTTTTTAATCATTATTTTGGAATTTGAAAATATTTTACTATATTTATTAGCAAGATGCCAGTCTTTGAGACCGACTGTGTATACAAACAAAACCATTGAGCAACATGAACACATCAAATTTCGTCACAACCAGTTACCAAGTAGATGAAATTATGCAAAGGAAAATAAACAAGGCAGCCAGAGACTTTTAACGATCTACCATAATGGCAAATTCTGCCCAAATGAATATTTTTAAAAGTCAGCTTAAAGCCAAAAGAATGTTTTTCTGGCATCCTGTAAGTATCCAGAACATGAATAGTATACTAAATATATTTAGGAAATATTTTGTCATTTTTTAATCTGGAAATGGAGAAGTGAGTTTAGACGGTGATGGAATCTGTGGACACACCCACTGTAATTTCACTAGTGACTGGTTCAGCCATGGTAGAGATTCCAGTGACAAGCCATGCTCACTGACAAGGAAGAGAATGGAGAAATCTGCAGTGGTTGATACATGGTTTATCACACCCTGCGTTTTTTCACTGACCAAATCCTATGGTTTATTTATGAGGCAGGAGCGGCTGCAATGTATTAAAAATCATTTGTGACTGACTGACATATTTTTTTAAAAAATATTTTATATTTATAGTATAAACAAGTACTTTGCTGTAGATGTAGTGACTGATGGTGAGAAGCTAATACCTAAGGAGATATTCGGTTCTGCTTTAGTGATGTGCTGGTTTAAAAGTAAATCAGTGGGAGAAGTGAGCCAAATTTTAGAGAGACCACAAGTCAGAGGTACTAAATACTAAAGAGATTACAATACATACAATGACACAAGGTAAAAAACTGGCTCTGACCCACAAGGGCAAAGTACAACCCAGCACCCTGGGACAAGAACAGAACGGTGCTCACTAGCTCCTATACTGAGCACTGTGTGGTTCCCTTGGGTGCAAAGCAGAAGGAAAGGAAACCTGTT